>NW_027019640.1:2246644-2340711 GCF_013076305.1 Rhopilema esculentum
CAATGTTAAGGCCTCCCATACGTAATGCATCAGCTACGCCCATAAATTTATAGGTTTGGTTTGATGGGCCACATATTAAAGACAGAAATACTGCCCATAGCAAATTAACAATATCATGGAGTAGTATTAGTATGTAGAGATTATCATTTAGTACATTTTAATTTCATGCGTGTACTGAAAGTTTCTTGAAGGTTTTTAAATACAAAGTGCCAGAGAGCTACATTTGAGAAACACAAGAGTTCTCTTTCTATTGTCTTTATGTCAGTTTAAAAGGATATAAAGGTGCCTACCGAAAGAATTGTCACTATCCCATCTCTTAAAGAAGGAATTTCGAGTAGTTTCTAGTGATCTGGTTTCTTATAAAAAATACGTGTAAATTACACATTGAGTTAGAAAAAAGAGAAATGCCAGCGTCTTCTCCCCGCCTTCAACCCTAAGAGTCTTAGGCGGATCTAGGGGGGGGGGTACTATGGGTGCTTGAGCACCCGTCAAATCTTCCAGGATGTGATATTTTGAAATTTCAGAATAGGCGGACACTTAATTTGAGGTTTTCATTTGTATTCCTCCGAGAAAATTAATTTCTCTCCCGTCTGAGCACTTCTAGCCCGTTCTCTGTATGTTGAAAGCCAGTTAATTTACGGACCAGATTGTGCAGCTTTTTATCGTTGTAAAATTTCCAGCACCCCCTGGTCTGTGCTTTAGTCTTTCGCAAACTAACTATAGCCAATCAATGAATGAGCTTGAGAAAAGCTAACTTTTGGCGGGAGCACCCCCTATTGTCAAACGTAGTTCAAATTTTCATTTAGGCAGGCGGAAGAAGCATGTTGTAATTGTTGTGTAGAAATGGCGATCGGCAGTCACAACAGAAGTGAAGCAATTTCTTATGAAGTTTTAACAGAATAAAAGCATGCGTAATGAGGTAAGGCCTATATTTAATTTTTTAAACTTGATGCAAGAGATCAAATTATAAACCTCTGCGTTCGTAATGAGAGCTCAGTCTGTAGAGCATGGCAGTTTAGGACAAGATCTTGTTTTTGCAAGAGCAAAAAAGATGTGTGCATGTAAATTCTATTGCGTGCACATGTCACACTGTGCAGACTCGATGACAGCAAGGTAGATTGTGTTTCAGGCGCAGTATTTTTAGATTTTCAATTTTAAAGTTTGGGTATTTGAGAGGATATCTTACATGAATATCTTACAAAATTTATAAACACTTGAACTTGAGATATTTTCACAAAATCCAAGTTTTTAGTATGTTCTGGCCTACACCTTACTTCATCTTAATTCTAAATATGATTTTATTATTTGGTATTTATTTTGAATTCCAAAAGTTTTGAATAAGTATTTCCAAAGTAATTTGCAGCAGATATCAGTGGGAGGTTTAGTAAGTGGTCAGTATGGGGGACTGATAGAACCATTTTTTTATAACTTTCTAAGATTTAGATTGGGTTCTTATTATAAAAAAAAGTTTTGAAACCTATATTTGTGAGTATTCTGTTTTTCTATACCTTTTTTGATGCCAGGCATGGTAAATGATTTCCATCTAAGATGCATATAAATTTGAAAAAAGGTTATTTTATCCATAGACTCTTCCAATGCAACTTTCCAACTTGGTTTCCATTAACGATTTGAAAAACACTTTTTTTGGTGTAATCCACAAAATATTTAAGTGTTTATGAAACTTCTATGAATCTCAATTAAGTAGCCAAGAGCTCAGCCTTACAGACCTACTGATTGCCCAGAAGATTGTCATCTTCCCAAAATCACTAACCAGATATTAGTACATAAACTGACAAAAACATTAATGATATTTATTTCATCTATTGGAAGTAGCTGCATTTTAAAAAAGTTTATAAAGCAGTCAGAATAATGGAAGAAGAAATAAAATATTTTGTTGTCTTTATTTCAACCAAGAAAAAAGCAATTACAATTCTTTCTTAATATCCTTTTGTTGTATTTTATGTATAGGTTTTATTTCAAATAGCACATTTCCAGAAGTTGAGAAAAAAATTGTTTTGAAATCAATTTTTTAAAAAACAGGTATTGACAACCCTTGCTCTTTGAATGTTCGAAAGAAATTCTAATCAGCATAAATTTTGAAGGGCGTGGCACCAACAAAAATTTTTGGCTTGGCATCAGCCCAATCCAAAACTGAGCACCCCTAACTGATTGCTTTTAAAGATGTCTGGTATGTCTTCTTTTCAGATCTTCAACCCTTGGATTTTGATTTATCTAACATTATTTCATTGTGTATCACTATACTGGTACGAATGAAAATCTAAATCTAAATTATAAGATGGGCCTGTTAACGTGGCCAAAAGTCCAAACTTTTATATACAGGTAGCATTGTTACAGTACACTTCCAGCATTGAATGGGGTAGACTAGGATCAACATCTAAATCGTCCAAGTTATATTTGTTTTCATTTTTTATGAGACAAAGTAAACAGAAAGTAAAAGATGGTTGCGAGAGTCTAGTAAAATCTTATTTAGCCTAGCTTTTTGAAAAATCTGTTTCTTGCCTGAAAAATAGTTTTCCTGAGGTTCTCACAAAAATAACTAGATTTAAGAGAAGCAACACCTTCACGACACTTAGACCTATAAGTATAAGTCTGGAAAAATCAAGCAAACCGAAAGCTATGACCTCTAAAACAATTTTCCTTTTGGTTTAGGGAGGGGTTAGGAACATAAGCAAAAGGGCACTGGGTGTATAGATCCAAACCCCTTGATGCTTTGAGCTATGACCTTTCTTTCTAAACTGGGAGCACATAGTTCAAGTTTATAATTGTATGTTTTTGACTTTACCCTTGTCTTCTGTACTTGTACTTTAACTTATAATTAATTTCTGTGTGAAACACGCTCTCAGTTCATATAGTTAGAATACAATCAGGAAAAGTAATTATTTGTCGTAATCAGGTACAGGTATCAATCTGCGTTTCCTCATCATAGTTACCGTTTTCGGCTATAGGAGAATCCAAATTGTTATAGTGAATTACAGTAGCCAGCCAAGATCTTTTAATTATTATCTTCCTTGTCCTTCTTTATTTTATTTTGTTACTCTCTCTTCCTATCTTTCTGCAGCAGGTTTCTTCCCAATTTTTCGACATTCAATTTACCTGTCTTGATCCCTAAGATTTTTGCAATTTAATTATTGGAACTTAAAATAATTTGTAACTTTCTTCAGAAGCAAAACTTTGTCCACCTCATGTTAGCAAACTCGCCTTTTTTCAACACGCTCCCTCCATCTATCGCTATCATTCATAAAATTTGGAAGTTCCTCTTTTAAACGTCTGTATCATCCATTAGTTGGTCTATATGGTATGGGGTAGGGCATCCTCGTTTGTGTCTTCCAGGCATTGGAGTTCATAGCAAAACATCATCCGTTATGTTATGTCATCCGTTAAGTAGGATCAGTACAGGTACAGGATGACCCTTCTCAGATGGTTCATGAGCCAAGCCACTTTATATGATACATTTTCAAAGTAGCTTAAAGATGTTACGTGACCATGAATTTCACAAAATCACCATAAATTGACAATATTCTAAATTTCGGCTTTTGGCTTCTTCTTTTTATAAGAACACACTTTATAAGAACACTGAGGCTCCACTTGCCCAAAGAATAGGGACAAGGCTAGAATATACTTAGCTTCAGATGGGAAATTTAAAAAAAATCGCATTTTGAAATTTATGTTTGTTTGACATAAATTTCAAAACTATGCAATTTATAAACATAAAAACATTTTTAAATTCTGGTCTGTGAAATTTTACTGAAAAATTACTTCTAAATCATAAATATCCCCCAACTGTATGTAATCAGATGTGCCATCTTGAAAGTTTACTTTGAATTCGGACAGTTTGGTATTACAGTATTTAATGTTACCGATAAACCACCCATTTTCGTAACAAGCCTTCACGTTTCTGTCAACCAGCTCATGATCGAAAAGACGATATTTGACATCGTCCATCATCTTTTCCTCTTGGGGGGAGGGGGGAGGGGTTCATAATTGTCTTGTTGTTCCAGAGATACTGCAGAACCAATGTCTGTTTGATCACTAGTTGTAGCATCATTGAACGTAGCTGGTGCAGCTGCCGGGGGGATATGCCATTGGCTTGGGGACTTCGTAACCCAGTAAACCTTCTGGATTGCTAAATTGATCTTCTGATCCGTCTGCAGTAATAAGGCATCCTGTCTTTTGCCACAGGCTTAGACGAAAGCTGTTGTATTTGTCTGATATCAGCTTTTTGTATGCCTCACATGCCCAATGACAATAAGTATGCACCGTTCCTTTGAACTGTACGGCTGCACGTTGCCAAACCATCTGTCTGCATTATCATCAGCGTCAAGCCAATTGCTATGCACTTGCTGTATAAAAACTTTGAGAAGTGAGCCATAGCCAGCTTCAATCGGCTGCCAAAGATCAGTTGCATTGGGAAGTCCATACCAAGAGACTCCCTTCAATTGCGAAATGGCTTTCTGAAACTCTTCTGAAACTTGTGCAGACAGGTTGTCACAAAAAAGTGCAAAGCGTCCGTGATTGGCAACAAAAGGAGCAAGAGTTCTGTTTGCCCACTCTACCAAAAAGCCCAAGCATTTTCTTGAAAAAAAAACAACAATTTCATGCCATGCTGCCTTCTCGTCATCAGTAATGCGTTTTCCCTTTCCTCTGAAATTGATGGCCAATCGTGGTTGCTGGCCCAGTGGAGAAAATCCATACCTTTGACTTGTGCTCGTCCTCATCACTTTCAAACATGTGATATGTTCGCTTAATATGGAAGCGGTCAACATTTAACCTCTGCATTGATTGAAAAAGACCCCAGTTTGCATCATAGCTGTCATTTCCCCCTGTTCGTACAAGTCTTTCTCGAGTTGTTACATGTCTTTGTATAAGCGAGTCGCGAAAACTTTCCTTGGTCAGGTTTTTATTGCGCTGCTGAAATCGCATCCGTATGTTGTGCCGTTTGATAAAATTTTCAATGACATGCTTGCGGATAACAGCATCTGTATTCCCCGTCATTTCCATATGAAGAAATCTTGCTTTGCTCCAAAGTCAATTGAAATTTACGCGATGACCCTTTCCGCGAGCAATTTTAAATTTTTCTTTCAATGCCAGATATATATCGTTGTATTTTCTTAATGGCCTGATTTTCAGATTTTTCTGTTCAGAACCAGCCGCTTTCAGTATTTTAGATTTGTCCTTCAACCAATTATACCTCGACTTCAAGGCTAGTTCGTCATGAATATATCCAATTTCGGCATCGGCAATGACGATCGCTAAATACTATTCACGCCGATTTTGTCCCCGCCTTCTAATTTTCTTATCCGACTGGGGCAGTGGCGTACCCAGGGCTGTAGCAGTGGAGGGGGTCTGGGGCACAGCCCCTAGAATTTTTTGACCACGCCCTTCAAACACTCGCAAATGTGGGGAAACGCCCTTTTTGCAAAATTTCCCCCTATTATTTGATTTATGTTAGCTACGGTAAGTAGCAAAGTATTTGGTAATTGTTATTGACACAAGCATACAGTATACTACCCTCCCCCAGTGGTGTAGTGCTGTCAAAATAACAAGGGGGGCTTCTGCCCAAAATGTTGCGAAAAACAATAGCAAAAGAAGAGATTTGCCAATTTTTGGCATCGACAAGGGGGGCTCAGCCCCCCTAGCTCTACACCCCTGCTCCCCCCAATGAGTTTTACATCGTTTTTGGACAAATCTCGAGGACTATATTTTCAAAAAAGTGGGGAGGTCCGGACCCCCCATTCCCCCCTTGGTTACGCCACTGGACTGGGGTAGGGCTACCTTCTCAGTTTGCTCTGATCGAATTTTTTTCTCCAAATTTGCTTCAATCATTTTTAACAGATCTTTCATCACATATGACAAATTGAGAGTCATAGCGTTTTCTTCGTTAAAACTTATAGAATGAGCTGGACTTTTCTTCTGTACCTTGGATGAAGACATATAACTCAACCCTTGAGGGCTTTTAAAAAGCTGAGGACAATGGCTATATTTAATCCTAGCTGTGCTTTCCTCATCTACTGATTCTACAGTGCCGTCAGAACGAATTTTATATTGGGAGGGGGGGGGGCTGCCCATTGTATTCCTTCTCATTTAGTACACTGTTATAAAGGAAATATACTAGTCTGGCAATTATTTGGGGTGGGGGAAGGTGGGGCTATAGCCTCATCCACTTTTTGCCAAAAATGCAATGAATCTACCAGTGAATCAACAGTAACACCAGTTTTTATTCAGTTTTAGCCCCCCCCCTACTTTTCTCAACCCTCCACAGTGCCCGAGTTATAGTTAAATTTTTCAGTTCTGTTTCATAGCAAATAATAAGTAAAAAAATAAGAATAGGTCACACATAAGAAAATTCATAGTGTCTTATAATATTCCACTTTAAGATATATGATCAGTCTGCAGGACTATGCCAATTTCAAACAAAAATCTTTCACCTTGAAACAAACTCTTTTAGGCCAACAACACAAAATAATTACTTCATAGTTCCAGATACTTTGACTTTGAATTGAGAATTTAAATTGGCATATGTTGCCTATACTCTGGTATGTGATGACTATGTAACTGATTGATCAAAACTGTTGGCATTGGTCCTTCAATACCCCCTTGTAACAAAGCCAGAAATGTCAAGAAAAGACTCAACAATGATTAAATTAATCGAATTGTTTATTCTTTTCTCAGTCCCATAGTTTTACAGCTTAGCAAAGAACTAAAAGTTGTCACTAAAGTGTTTATGTGAGCCTTAATCTTGAGCTGTGGTTTGAAGAACTGTCCATGAATATTAACATTCAAGCTTCACAATGCCACAAGAATGCCCATAGTTTTCATTGACTCAAGAAAGTTGTCCAGAGTTGGAGATGACAAGTTTCTTGGTGGTGGCACCTTGCTTTGATCCATATGATTCCATTTTCTTGACAACATCCATACCATCAACAACACTTCCAAACACAACATGTTTGTTATCAAGCCTGAAATAAATGATTAGAGTTTTGTCATAATGAAAAATCAATTTTTGAATTTGAAACTATTTGTTATAAATCACTTTTATAGCATCAAATCAGGCTGAGCCAAAAGTTTCATTGGATACCCAGACTCTGAATTACAACCAGACTCTAAACTAGAAATATCTAAATAATATAGTAACTCATGACTGAACAGTCCAAATGACATGAAAGTTTTCAGTTTAGACTGATTTCAGCATGAAGTTTCAAATCCAAGCACCGTCTTTGACAAAGGCCCATAGATAGCAAGATGCAAAATTGATGATACCACAAAAGAACTGGGAATAAACGTCAAGAAGACTTTTAAAAATCTGAAAATCCCTTTAAATCTTCATCTGACCTCATAACTTCTAAAATCTTTCAAAGGTTTCATTATTTATGACATATGGACAAAATGTTTACATCTATTATTGAAGAAAAAAAAGATATGGTATATATTTTGTGTGATCAACCAATTTCCCAATGGTCATGGCAACCAGAAAGCTCCAACATAACAACCTCAATAGTTTTCACCTGTCTTTCATCTGTTTTGTTGCAACTGTATTTATCAAGCTTGGCTGAAGTTTTGGCACTATTTAACTGATTTTTAAATACACCTTCACAACTATTACAATGATTTTGTAAACTTGAAGAATTCCACATTCTACAAAGTGTTTTGAACTGTACTTTCAGAGTGTACCAGACAACATCTGATATATTTTATGGTTTAAGTTGAAGGGTCTGAAATTTCTTCCACAAAAATTGCAAAATGCTTTCAGCCTATCAACAATAACAGCCAATGAGGATGATAAATCCAAAGAGAAAATCAAGAGTGTAAATGTGTTGGGAAGCAAGCTATTTTAAAATATGATACAAAACATCACCTACACCTTTGTTGTGAAAAAATTTCTCATTCAATTGAACTGGAAATATTCAATTGAAAGGAACAGATTGCCTACCCTTTACAGGTTTGGCTTCTGTTAAAACCCTACTTTTGTCTCTTTTCTTTGTATTTTCTGAGCAAAATTCAAAAACACCTATTCGTTTGAATAAAAAACATATATATGTACATTTACAATCCATTAAAAATATTCAGAAATCTTCAGGAAATTCCAAAAAACTTAAAATCCTTGTCAAATTTAGGTAGTGAAATGCCTCTCTAGTGGCAGGTCCTGTACTTTGGATTTAAAAACAGGAACCAGTAACTCAGTTTGTAAAGCAAGTAAGTTCAGTGCTGCTGTTCGAGTGATTGAGTTCTGCCCTGGTTGTCTAACCTTCTCACCTTTTCTCTCAGTATATATAACTGTTTATAAGATGAATGTAACAAAAAGATATATAAATAAAGAATTAAGGTAAAGATGAAAGTTTTATTTTTCTCACCAAGCTGTCTTTACAGTGCAGATAAAAAACTGGGAGCCATTGGTATTTTTGCCAGCATTAGCCATTGAAAGTGTTCCAGGTCCAGTATGCTTCAAGATGAAGTTTTCATCTGCAAACTTCTCCCCATAAATTGATTTTCCTCCAGTTCCATTGCCTTTTGTAAAATCACCACCCTATCAGAAATGATTGTAGATATCAGTGAGGAATGAATATTGCAAAAGCAAATGGATATTTCATAAGGATTCCTGTGGGATTTTAAATCTTTTTGTTAGACTCACAGTCCAGAGAGAGATTAACAGATCATAAAAGAAGAAATATGGGACAAATATATAGCAATAAACTGCAATGTTCCCAAGGAATGAATATTTAGCTGTCCCAAATAAGTTTTATTAATAAGCTTATAATGTGACAAGTCAACAATTTGAAAATGAACACTTGAAAGCAAAAATTCAAAAAAAAGGTATCTATCTTTGAATTTTTCCAACCTCAAAAATCTAAGTTCTCTTTCACCAAACATATATATAACGTACATACTTTGATAATGTCTAAATTGCTAGGCAACCCAAAGCTATATCTGTTGAAAGTTTTCTTTTTTAAGGTATATACTTTATTATTGTGTAAAAAACTTTTCGAAAGCTATTTGCTTGTAGAATGACATATCCAGTCATTTTCTTCATTTTAGAATTAGTCATTCACTGTGGCTACAATCCTGGACAAAAATGGTTAAGACTTTTCAAGAAAGGCTTATATTTCCACTTTCCTTTAAAAAATAACTTTCCCTTCTCCCCCAATTCAATGTTGAATGCATGATCT
Organism: Rhopilema esculentum; assembly: GCF_013076305.1. The sequence goes on from NW_027019640.1 coordinate 2,255,827, forward strand.
TGAAGGAGAAATGATAGAACTACAAATCCAACATTGCTTCGGGGGAGGGGGGATTCCAATTTACAGGGCAAGGTGAAGAAGAAAGTTACAAAAATTGCACTTTGTCTCAACGTTTTTGTCCGGGATTGTAGTTCTATAATAAGATTACCTGAATTACAAAATGACAAGAAGAGGTAGCAAATAGCTTGCCAAAATTTTGGCAGCAATGATCACATTTCAGGCTTCAGGGTCACTCCATGTCAAGGGGATGTAGGGGGAATTTTTGCTTGATGATTGCATTAAAAGTAAACTTTCTATAGAGTTATCAGGTTATGACTTCACAAAAATCTGTTTTTAGAATTTTTCAACTTGTTCCCATAACCTGAAAGAGCATCATGAAATACCTATGAATCTGCAAAATCAGTTAAAGGTATTACAAATTGGCAGAGATATGACAAGCTCTGGCCCCTTCAAACCTCTGTACAGAATTACATAATTTGGTCACAGTTCATAACTCAAATCAAAATAACAGCAATGGGTTAGCAAACTTCAAATCTTCAATTGGCCACAGCTCAACCACAAATAGTAAAAATATTTTTCTACACACCTAACACCAAACTACATAATAAAAATAAACAGCCTGTAAGCAAGGAAATATAAATGTTAATGTCACTTTACCTGGCACATGAATTCTGTAATCACACGGTGGAATGAGGAGCCTTTGTATCCAAAGCCTTTCTCTCCAGTACAAAGTGCTCTAAAGTTTTCTAAAGGAAACGAGGTTCAAATTTTACACCACAGAATTCTGATTATAACATGTATATATCAATCTGCAAATTTTAACACTTTTCCATGTCAGGTACATACCTTAATGGCAAAACCTTAAAGTGGAACTGACATGAAAAATGAAAAAACTTCATAAAATTTATTTATTTCATTTTAGTATAGAGCCGGCAGTGCTGAATCGAATGGTGTAACTTTTTCCTGCATATCTTTTCCTTAACATAATTTTTTCAAGCTCCAAAGTACTGGTTTTCGTCAGATTTTGTTAGAATAAAAAAAAGCGGCCAAAGAGGAATTTCAGGAATTTGTGACGTATTCTGATGTGTTCGTGCACCGGCAAGGTCAGTTTATTGCGTACTTTTGAAGGATGGCAGACATCGGGCATAGCAAAAAACAACCTAAATACGGCAAATATTGTTGTGCTGGTGCACTAAACTATACTGGCTGTTTGGATAACAGTCACAGTCCCGAAAATCAGTCGCAGTAGTTTCCGAAAGCTGAAAAAAATAGCGTCGATATTGGGTAAAATTCATGAGAAGACATAGGACCGCTTTCAATCCATTGTCTTCGCCCGACCTATGACCCAAAACACACGTTACGTACAAGAATTATAACAACCCTACCAAGTTTCGAAAGGGTTTTGAATAGTCGATTCAATTCCTTTTGATTCAAACGGAATTGAATCAAAGGGAAACAGACATTCGACATCGCTTTTGTAGAACTTCAGTATGGAGCTGGATCATGGCTGGATTGAGGAGTGTTTCAGATATTTGCACAAAACCATGAAAACTGTTATACAACCAGTTTTGCATGTTTTGCTTGTAGTAAACTAATTGTGTTGTGTTCCAATGTTTGCATCAGTACTGTTGTTTGTTGCCTTGCCATCAACATTCTATGTTATCGCATCATCCCATCGCCACTATTGTTTTCATCAGTCCCTTTGTTTGATTTAATTATCGTGTTATAAGGCTGTATGGAGCTCGAACAGGGGGCGTTTCAGATATTCTCATCAAACCAGAAAAAAACAAGGGGGAACTAAATGTTTTTTATGCACATTAATTTTAGTAACTCTCAAAGTTTCAATCGGTTCGGAACATTTTTACAAGTGTACTTAGGGGTTTTCTATGTGCTGGTGTCTTCAGCCAGGGGTTTACCTGGAGCTTGTTGTTGTACAGGGAATTCGATTATTGGAGTTTTACGATTTAAATTAGTATACACTCGAAAGAAGGTTGTTCTTTATGTTGTTTTGAGTCGATTTAGCTGTCTTGCTTTGGCTCTAGTGTTGAAGATCAGTTCACATCAGGTTGTGATGTTTCATGTCGAATGTCAATTTACGGGCCGCGTCAAAAAATGTCTGCTTACCTTGGGATGTAAAGTGCGTCTTGTTATGAAAAGAAAAAATAAATCAACAGAAATCAATCCAGTTTTCTCCCTTGAAAAAACTTTATATTATCTTTATCCGAATTGAAACTTGAATAATTAGCCAAGTGTCGGCTTCGCCACAACATGTTCACCCATTTTCAGAGGAAGGTGGTAATGGATCTTTCTCATCGGGTTGCAACATCATTTCAACGTTCCCGTCTTCAAAATTTGTTCTCTCACTTCCGATACAACTTCCTCATCGTTATATGAAACGTTTGAATCTGGAAATTCCTTTCCCACCTTAGGTTGCTGGACATTTTCTGGTCACCGTTGGGGTTTCGTGACTGTAAACTATATAATAACACACCAGAATGCGTCACTCTCCCCAGACTCTTTTCGAAAAACCTCCTACGACTCAAGCCCCCCAAAAACAAACTTATGGCCCTTATTTTGAAAAAATATTTGCAGATATAGAATCAGTGATGTTTAATGCCTAAGAAAAAACCTTTTTCAAAATTTTGATTTTTCATGTCAGTAGCACTTCAACATAGTCTAGTATACAAAATCTTTACTCATGCAGGATCTGTTAAAAAGAGTTTATACACTAGGGTATCAAAGTATTGCACCGCCTTGTTCAAAATGGTGGCACTTTTTGTCAACTTTTGGACAATGCAAAATATTTTAATGCATGTATAGTGTGAAATAGGCGTATTTTATAGCAAATTTTGGCAAGGTTGACAAACGCTGAGCAAGGTTTTGCAGCTCAAAATCCGTCCACAAAAAATACAACAAGTGTTTTTGCAAAAATACAGAAGAAAAAGTTACCAAAGTAAATGGAAACCATTTTTTACAAAGATCTATTTCCATACAAAAGAAATTAAAGCTTTGGAACAGCTAGAATCAAGTCCAATCTTTAACATCACTTAAAAAGTTTGACTTCAAATGAAAAAGGTTACAAACCATGATCATAGTGGTCGTCCAAAAACCAGAGAATCATTAATTGCAAGAGGTTTCCTGGCCTAATACAAATTTCAAAAGAATACATTGGCCAAATATATGGATCCATTTGCAGGAGGCTTTTTCCGGTTTCGAACGTTTGCCGCTACCCGTCAAAATATTGATATTTGAAACTGTTAAAAGACGTTTGCTACTGCTATTTTTCAAACTGCTCTAAATGGATTGAAGTTTTGATTGGTGGTTATTTTGCTTTCGACCAATTGCCATTCGCCAATTAAAAACATAATGAATTTGCATAACAATAGCTTCTGATCATTCATGCGCTATTTCTCCTCCTTAGTGTTGGTGCAATACTTTTGATACTCTAGGATACAGTTAAGGAGAGTGTGCAAAAACCATTTAACTGCGAACCGGAGTGTGCTTTGCATTCTAGTCAAACAATAAAAAGTACTGCTTAGATTTCAGTCATTTTGAATAATATAAATGTAAGAGATTAAAAAACCCAGCTCACCAGCAGTCTTTGGGACAACATCTGCTCTTAACTGTAACAGAAAAACAGCTCTATTACTTCTTGTTAAAAACTTTTTCCTTTACATTCAGAAAAACTGACTCTAGAATTTTGCTCAAAATATTTATATACAAAAAATTCCAGCCCAACCCAGTGTCTATAAAGAGATGTCTATATGATGCAACTCAGGGTCTACGAGTACGTAAGAACAAAAAATCCACATGTTTGAATTATTGCTTCAAAGTAATATCTATTTCATGTTGGATTGTGACTCATCATTTTGGGTTGTTCCTGCCCACCATTTTTTCCTTACAATTATATGAATGGATGTATAACTGTTAAACTTGTTTGGGAGACACTCTTCATGTCTTGTTGCAAAAATTCAAGAATCAACCTGAATATCTCACATACTTCTTTCTGGCAATTTTTAGGGCATGTATCATGTCATGCTTCTTTAAGCAAGTTTGGAAAAATTTAAAAAAGTTTTGGCAAAATTTTGAAAGTAATTATCTAATAATAAAAAGTGGGAAAAACCATGCTTTCCAGTAACATGGCCTGAATTCCAAATATTTACCATTGCTATTTAACATTCGTTTCACGTGGACAGAATAGAAAAGTGCAAACGGGGAGGCTGGTCTCCACGGGAGCACAACGCTAAAAGCTGGGGGACTGGGTCTTAAGCTGGTGCTGAGCATGGACGCATGCAGCAAGGAAGCATCACTCGAGGCGAGGTCTTCTTTGTGCGACCTAGTTTACGGGCACAGTTTAGCCCCCATGAGTGTTGCAACCAAAAATTATATATAAATTGCAAATGGCTAAGTCAGCCACAATAAAAATTAACCTTCCAACCCCGCCACTTTGAAGCTAATCTTCAGCTGCTCTCACGTCTTAAACATAAGATGGTGAACTTGCAGATGGCGACAGAAAGTAATATTGACACACATCATTCACATCAGTGAATTAATACAAAAACATTGAAAATGGCAAAATACGAATTGGGAAAAGGTTAAGAACAATTGTACGTCTATAAGAAAAAATAGAAACACCAGGCAAAAACTTCACTTCCTCCTTTTCACACGAACAAAGTCAAGACAAGAGGGTTACAGCGGAGCAGTGCAAGAAGAAGTCGAACGATAACATACCTCAAGCCATCCAAAACAACAGTTTACTTGTTAAGAGTGACATCAATTAATATAGACCGAGATGAATATTAAAACTATTTGACATTCAAGTTCTAGATCCAAAAACCTGAGACGACAGCAGGACTAGGCCTACCTCCTAAAAATCCTTATTGCAGCACTTACCTCCATTACAATTCTTCCAAGTGGTTGTCCATCAGCCGTAACATCGAAAAAGCATTGTGGTTTAGCCATTTTTGAACAAAAGTTTCGTATAAATCTAATTCCAGGGATAGCCAGCGTTGCTACTTGTGCATGTACGTCCCAAAGAGTTCGGAGAGGAAGCCACGCTTGGCGTGGTTGCTTTAAATCGAGAGCAGACCCACGTGCTACATACCAAATATGGAACAGAATATAAGACAAATATGGCCAATACTACAGTAATTTTACTGGTTTATTCCAATCGAAATGCGCCGATACAGTCTTTTCTCTAACCACGAACGTTCTATCTTGACGATGTACTTTTCCTAAGTGAAATCTCAACTAAAGTAAAAAAGACTTGCTTCTATCATTTTATCACATGGTCTTTGGGCCTAAATGTTCTCATTGCGAATTAATAACAACAAAAGTAACAATGTTAGAAACAAAAAAGTGATAAAAACATAAAATAAATCATATACAACGATAGACACATAATAGATAAAATTAGATAGACACTTAATAGACACAATTAGATGCTTAATTAACTGTTCTGAGAGGTGAAATATTTGTTTGTGTCAAGCTGTAATCACATCGATGAGATTATGTTTTTGAAGATAGATTGTGTTGAAGATGAAGTTTGAATAATATCATTGAATATCTCTTTCGCTTTGAAATCCTGAATGCAAGATCAATATTTTAGCGAGTAGGTTTATTTCTTCCCTGTCTTCTTGACCGATAAACCAAATAACTTGATGTTTTCTATCCAGATAAAATCCGTTGGAGCAAGATAAATTTTATCTTGGTTGGAGTAATTTTTCATAACAAATCAAAGATTCTTCAGTAAAAGCCAACAAATCGTTAGGATTGTAATCATCATCAAGGTAAATTTTTGAATTTGTTGCAAATAAAGAAATAATGTTTTCGTTCGGTTGGAGGACTTTACCATTTATTAATTCTATTTTCAATATTCAAATTTTACTTCTTTCTTTCACAATTGTTAACTTTTATCTTACAAATGGCAATAGGATCAACAAACACCTCGAGTTTTAAAGCTGTATTGCATTGAATATATATTCTAAATCTATTTTCTTTGCTAATGTGATAATCTAGCTCTTCTGACATGGTCGTACTCTCATTATCACTGTTGTAGAGACTAAAGAAGTATTTTATTTACAAGGCCTGTTAGTAATTCCTGATAACAGAAAACTTGGACCTCTAGAAAAGAAAACTTGAAAGTCAAGTTATTGTCCAAAACAAACATGGCGTTGACGCCTCGTGCAGCAGAAATTATAAAAACAGAACAATGGTACTGTTAATTTGATCAAACCGCAAAAACATTTGTATAGACATGCCAAAAAACAGAGAACTATAATTTGAACCAATCTTCAAAGATTATGAATTGCAGGAGAAATATCGTCAAACTACAACTAGTAAACCTTATCTGAAATGGAGTGTGTGCTTTTGAGGTGCTAAATGCTGAACGTTCTTGCAAAGTTTGATATTCTGGAATACTTTCAGCGTAAAACAGTTTTTTGCTTTCAAGAAAAAAAATTGGTACAGGACGAAATTTCTGCATTCAAGGGTGCAAAAATATCCACTCAACCTCCCAACGAACTGAGGCGGAAACATTAATTCTAAACTTCAAAAACTACTGCAAAAATGTTAGTCTTTTCTTTTAAGATATTCTTTTAGCTTATCATTGCATACAACTTTCTATAACTTTATTGGCTAGCTTGTTGTATATTTTGTTAGTATGATTTTGGTTACAGGTCTAAAGGTGATTTCAAAGTCTTTGTATGAATGACAAACCTTAACATATTTTTCCCCCTTATTTCATTGACAAGCACGATATTTACACTTCTCGTCACGAGCAATCATAACCTTCTATTTAACATATTCAAGAGTAGGTTTTAAAGATCTGTTATCTGACCTAAGAAACCGGTGCCAATGGAAACGATGACGTCCTTTTTCCGTTTCTATTTCAAACATTTTAGCTGATCCTTATTACATAAAGTAATGATTACAAAGAGTTTTGTTGGGAAATATTCCACGTGCATAAATTATCATTTCATCATTAATAAAAGATTACAAAAGTTGTTGTTACTCTTTTTATAATCTTTTTGTAACGGCTATTAAGCGTTATGATCTTCGGTCTTCAAATTAAGCACATGCGTGGAAAACATATTTCAGTAATTAATAACCTTTGCCATCGACATGTCTAGCATGATCTATCATTTGGTATTACACAGTCTATGTAACTGAGCTTGTTCATCTTTGTCAATGATGCTGCAATTTATAACAAAACTGAGTCTTATTCTAATGCTTTTCATGCAGCTGAAGATCTCGCTCTGCGGTAAAGTTTTCGATGCAATTTTCCTGAGAGAGAAAATTTCAAAAGCAACGTTGAAATCACAGTTGATGGGAAATTTTTCGTTTTCCAGTGAGGTAAGCTACTTAGACCCTTACATGTTATGTGTACAGTTGTAGTGGCGAGGTATTTTTCTTCTTCAACAGAGTTATATAGCTTTCGCTGATAACTAATGCATTTCAAGAAGTGCACTTGTAGGCAAATTGTAGTTTTAATATATATTAAAGTATAAAAAGGTGCTAAATTGCACATTTTAGGTATGAAACGTGAATTCCCGATATTCGAAAGGGTAAGGGTGTCAAGCCAGTGAAAAATGTCAATTTGTCTGTTTGTTTTTATCAAGTAGTGATATCACGTTTAGAAGAAAGTTTAATATGATAAGAAAAAAAACTATTTAACTTCTGTAGATTTCAATATTGTTGATGTTTAGCTGTGGAAGTCAATATATTTACTATATAATCTTGAAGACTATTTTGAATCATAGTTAAATTTCTTCGTTTTGCTATCTTTCAAATATTTCGAGAACTTGATTTATCGAATGAAACAAAGAGGTTGATTTTTTAGTGATAAACTGATTTAACATATTCAGAAAATCTTCTAAATTTCAAAGCTCGTAAATAATAACTTGATGGCTTGACAAATATTATGATAAAGGCAAATCTGTCTCGACATTTTCGTTAATCTAGCAGCCTTATGTGACTATCTTTCTGTCTAAATAAGTTGGAATTTATATTTTGGCATAAATTTCTGCTCACTTTTCGTGATTATCCGACGTTTGAACGCCTTAGAAGACGGGAAGTACTTTAATATGCTATGTTTTTGCCTTTCCATGCTATCTTTAAAGAGAATAAAATCGTTTTCGAGTCTGAACAATTATTTTATACTACCATATAATCAACTGACTGCAACGACGCAATCACACATGTAGACGAAAACAAGTTAGAAAGACGCATCATGCATCCCAAAAGGAACTACCTAGCAAGGACTAAAACAGCACACATAATGCAAGTTAACATCATAAGACTAATCATTAGAAAACATTGAAATGTAACAATCATTCAAAATTAACATAGACATCGATTGCTCCACCTACTGATATTTTATGAAAATAAAAATTAGATGAGTGTGAGAGAGAACGGCTGCAGGTGAATTAGACAGTCATAAGGAAATGCAAAAGTTTTGTTAGACTTGTATCAGAAATTCATGGTCTCTTTTTGTTTTCTTATGTTTGTTATATTTTCACCGTTGTGTTATGTCTTACACAGGCAATATGATGAAGGGTACTACCACGACAGAATATTTAGAACAAATTTAATGAAGCTTGCCAAGTGTTTGTACCCTTAAATCATTCTCTTGCAACTTCAACATTTTTTGTGGATGAATGTAAAACTCCGGGATTCACCCCTGATTTATAGATATATTATATAACACATATGTTTACAAAAGACGTCTTTTAACAAACCTTTCCATGCCTAAGGAGAACATGCCCTTTTGTCAGAATTGTATTCAAGTCTGTCCAACCTATAGATCCTGCAGATGAGGCTTAATTCACTACACCCCTGAGAAAATCTTCTCATCAATGTCCACTAACTTGAATCAAAACAAAATATAACTGAGACCTTTAACATTCTTTTGTATGCTATGAAGCTGCGTTTCCAGCTAGAATTGGATTTTTAATTCAATGTAATGTTTGTCTTTCACTGCTATGGCGGCAGGTACAGCGAAAATCATTATCTTTACTATGGAAATTCTCTGTGTGGAAGTATATATTTCGCAAAACGTAGATCACTTACTTCTCAAAACCTATTCTGTCACACGATTAACTGCAAAATGCACTATTTACTTAAAAGGGCCTCAGTTAAAAAAGAGATTTAGTCAAATCTGAGCATTTATGTTTATGGAACATTGGCTTTGCTCTGTCAGGTAACAGATTAATCCATCCACTTAGAATTTTTTCCTAGCACTTTCAGTTTAGGTGGCACCAACTGAATTTTGATCGTTACAGACATCCATTAATGAACTCTCCTTCACGTGTGTAATGAATGGAGCTTGGAGACAGCCATAATTTCGTTTATGGAGAGAAATGGGATTGTTTTTAATCTTGGTTGGTCAACATTCACTTTGTAAGGTCGTTTCATATCGAGTTGTGGATCCATATATCAGATTTAATTGCCATTTACTTGTACACAATTATTATTACCTACGTATGCTCAGTGTGCTGCTAGGCAAATGAAAAAGTTTGCTGATTAATGTAGCATGGTTGAGTATTGTAAGGATTCCACATATTTATTTTATCTTTTAGCTGACATTTCAGAGAACTTACTATTCGTTCATTTTAGTATAAAGTTGTTTTTAAGTACTTATTGGCTATATAAATTAAAAAACTTATTCTAGGAATTTTAGGAGCCTAAATTAACTTTAACTACCATTCATATAAAATCCTGTTTCGACTAACTGAAAAAAAAACTTTTTCTACACATACTTTTACAGTAGATGTTTTTGCTTGATATTTGGCAGCATTCTTAATTTTATGTCCGGACAACCTCAAGCCTCATCCGAAGAAACTCCTTTTTTGGGTTCCTTTATTTTGTTATAATTTCAGTACCAAACTTTGAATATTATCTGAATATTTAACTTTTATTATTAAAGATGATCCACTTTCAGAAATTTCATACAATTGTTCTCAACCCGTCCATTTATAAAAAAACTATCGTCTTTTCTAATTTCACTAAAATCCTCTAATTCTGTATCAGATAATTAGAGGAAAAAAGTCATCAACATAGATATTGAACAGAGAGCTTAAAATGTAAATATTCAAATCGTTAACAATTAGTTCAGATACTATCTAACGACATAAACGTTATCTAAACTCTCATCATAGACACTTATGTTTATGGTGGCCTAATAGGCAGATTGTAGATAACTCAAAAACGATGGTGTGCATCAAACGTAACTTTACATAACTCAACTCATATGATTCAACTAACATAACAATATATATAGGGACTGGGTCCTAGCGTCCTTTTGCTAAACAAAATATTACAATAGACCCCAGGGTGATATTAACTTTTAAAATAAAATTTCTACTTGCAGCAAAAAATCCAACATTTGCAAAGTTTTGACCACGAAAATATAGTTTTTCATTCAAATTTTGCTTTAATCACAGAAACGAGTTTTTCTATTAAAAGTGAAATTTAATGCAGATATTTGAGGAACTAGTCGCTTGAAGATGTATATTTTCTTAAATTAAGTTTTGAATTAGAAATCTTACTACACACTTTCATTTCATAAAGAGAAAATTTATAAGATATCGAGGCTCGAGTTTGGTGAAATTTTAGAACTAATTGAATATAATGGCAAAGCCTAAACTTTTTTGGCAATTTGACTTTTAAATCCTAATGAGTTTTAATGCAAACAAGAGCAGCGTGAACATCACGCCAAATGATTGAGAAACAGACATAAAGCTTTTATTTCTGAGACAGTAGCATATATTCTTTCTTTAGAATGATTCTAGGCACAGGATCGCAAATTTTTACTTTGGTTTTGATTTTTTTCAAATTTGTCACATTTGTAGACCTTGATTTTCCATATATATCAAAGATTGAAATTCGTGGTCTTTCTTCGTAGATGCTATCAATCACATTTTTGCAGCAATATCTATTGAACCCATCTTTTATTACAAATGACAGTAAAGCATAGGTCTATCCAACATTAACTCAACCATTGCATTGAATTGAAAGACCGTTCTGTAATGACAATTCTGAACAGTTAAAGTGTTTAATTAGCCTCTTTTCACAGCACTGTTTGTCTCGTTTTACTTCCTTGCCTTTGTACATATCCGTATCCATCCATTTACACGGCGTGGCGCCGACAGAGATGTATGTCTCAAAATAGTTATGTCTTCTGATTCAAACCTGCGAGCTAAAAGAAATCGATAAAACTACGGTGCTATTAAGGAATATGATAAGCAGATAACCTCCTTATTCTTGAGAAAAGTTTTTGGGTAAGTTGTTTTCCTTTGACAAGAAATTTTGCAAAACATATCTAAAATAATTCACAATGTATTTCGTCTTCATTACTTTCTTATTACGAATGTTGTTATCATAAGAGTTTTCGATAGAAATATGAAATAAGCGAGACAACTGTAACTGGCTGTAACCTTAATTACGAGGCAACAATTTTTCGATTTTGATTGCCAACTGCGTGAATTTCATCATACATGTTAAAACCACTACAATTATGTTAAAGTCTCGACCACGAAAAAATATTTTGATTGATCCTTTTGTCCACTTCTTGGTGGAAGGAAATCCAAAGCCAACCATTGATTTTAAGTGTTGACTGCATCTTCACTGACAAACACTTTCTCTGTATCCCAGTTCTCTATCAAGCCCCACACTTTTTAATCATCCATTGTGACTGGATCAAGAGCAACTATTCCATAGATAGATCTCTCCTTTAATTGAGTTGCTTTTTTCAAAAAATGTGTTAACGTATCTTCGAAAGAACTAATATAAATGTTGTACTTTGAGATCCATACAAGAAATATATTTCGTTTTAACAAAATAGCAACCAGCATCTACCCATAGGTAAACAAAACTCATTGTCTATATAAAGTTCTTAGCAACAGTTCCTTGTAGCCTGCTTCATCACAGTACTTCACAACATCGCTTTAGCTTTTCTCATCTATGGCTTTTTTACATTCCGATCTACATATGGTTCAACCGTATCATAATATCAATGTATTCTACCTTACTGTAGAGCATTTAACTTTGTGCATGATCTCAGAAACAGTAAGTTTGATTTCAGAGCAGACATAGAGTCGTTGAAGTTCCACTAGATCAGTTGCCTCCTTAAGCATAGCAATTTTAATATTTACTGATCTTCAAGAATATAAAGATTTGTCACCACGGCACGTCAGAGTCGGAGGCTGGGGAGAAGGGCGACTCGTTTTTTTATTGACCTACCACCTTAATATCATGGCATCAAAGATGATGGTGGGAAAACAACTATACACGTTTGCCGATTTGTCTAGAGCGCCCCTCATCACCCCACCCCAAACTAAGAATTGAGTGATTTTATTATTCGGCCTTAGGTTTTACATGTTTCCTTACTTTAACATTTTGTGTTTTCTTGAAACTGTTACATTAAGAAACGAAAATTCTGGTTGGATTTATTTTCGGCGAAGCAGGGCAACCAAAAATAATTCCCGCCGAATGTTTTTGAAACCGAAATTATTTCGTAAAGAAATTTTCCAACTTTAGAAAATCGCATTTTAAACTAATAGGCTTTTGAATTAACAAAAACCTCGATAGTGCTTGAGCATTGCTATTCATCCAAAACATATCAATTTTCAGTTTCTGGTTCTGTCCTCAGCTAATCCACACTTCCTTCTCTTTTGCCCTATATGTACAATTTGCTCTCTTTAGCTGAACTGATGCTTCTACTGGCTTTTCACAATTATTTCTTTTTAACTTTAGCGAGGTTTTAATTTCGACTCACAATCGATTAGCATTTTTAATGTTGCAATTGGCGATCGAAAATATTGCAAACTGTAAACCCTTCAAATTAAATTTCCACCAAAAAACCTTCTCTAAGAGTTTATGACATTCTTGTCTTCTCTTCAGTTCCTTTTATTGGGCTGGCATCAAAATATTCTATATTTGTATTTCTTCTAGTTGCTTTCTAGATAATTTAATGTTCAAAATATAATCAACATACAGAGAATGTTTAGATCTTTAATACACAGAAATTTGTTTTTCCATAGAAGTTGTTCAAGCTCTCATAAAAATTTACCATGAAATTTAAAAGATATGACTGGAATTTTATCCACCGTAAATTAATCCACGCTATTTTTGGCACCAGACTTTTGGTTCTTATTTTATTCCCTTCCCTCCGTTGCAGATAACATGTAGCTTAAAGTGCCAAAATAAACAGAGCTGCAGTAGTGCCATCGTTGATATTTTGGAAAATCGCTGCCTGTTGCTTACGAGTTCCCTGACAATCAATGAAAAATACTGTACAGAAACCAAAGATGAACATACAAAGATGATCTTTCTTCGTGAAAAGGTATTTAACTCATTCATTTATTATTCACAATTTTCAAATCACTATTCACTTTCATCCCATTTAAATTTCAAGGGCACTGTCAAAAAGCATTAGACTCTAAAAGATCTTGTAATTAGATTTATGCTAAAATACGAGCATAAAAGTACAGGGGATTGAATTTTGACGTAAAAATGAAATTTTTAATTAAAAAATCAACGCAGGATTGTAATTGAAGATAATATTTGAAATTCTAGTTAATTCATACCTTTAGAATAAGATCCTTTGGGAAGCGGGAAATTAACTAAAATCATGATTGTAAAAGGCGATTATGTGAAATTAGAGGATTATTGCTAAGTATTTCCAAGTGTTAATTCGATTATAGCAAGACTATGACAGTAAATTTCTAGTTTTGAAAGTAAACCATCTGCAATACATTTATTTCATCGGATAAGGATTTCAAGCTTTGCTTTTATCCGACATCCAAGAAAACACGCATTAAGTTAAGGAATCACGAAAAAGATTGAAACTGCGCAGCAGCAAATACTAGTTTGCGTCACAGACCATCACCCTGTGCGATCACCACCAAGGAGGAGACCGCTAGCAAATACTTTCTTTTCAATCCATTGCAAAGGGGAAGGGGTTTGAGCGTCTCATGTAAATCAAGACTCTCAGTGTAACTGTATCTTTTCGAAGGGGGTAGGGCCAGCAATCAACAGCGCTAGCATAAATCTGATGCACTAGCAAATGTAGACATTTTAGTTCTTTGCCCTTTCGGTAAGTCGCAGTTTCTCCTCGCGAAAAACAAGTGTGATTTCTTATTACTTTCTGAGCCATCACAACTTTAGGATAAAAGGAAATATTTGGTTGGTCGTGAATACATGTTTGACTTGCCAAGAGTGATTTTTTGACCCACTGTTAAGCTAAATTTGTTGACCCACAGTCAACAGAGCAAATTTTTTTCATTGATTGTCAAACCCCTTTAGCAACGGATCTCACAGTGAATGGTCAAAAAGCAAAAGCTTGTTCAAGGCAGCATCTCTCCGTTTCTCAAACATCAAGCGATGACTGCTTCGTGTTTCTTTAGTTTGAGAAAATTATTTTTCAGAATCTCCCGTGTGGGGAAGAAGGGTGCAAGAATGGAGGTCGATGCTTGGCAGTGGGTGAAATCATTTCTTGTCATTGCCTTGGTGGATGGACTGGAAGTCACTGTGAAATTAAAGGTACTGGAGCAACTTACATTCAGTTATGCAACACAACCTATACAATCATGTTCTTGTGCTACAACTTGTCACACAAGTGTAGTTCTCAAGTCTTTGTATAAGATACAAAGAGGAGCATCTTTGCTACTGACCTCACATGTTAATTTGAAATTTATCCTGCTTTGTGCGACTTCTGACTGTCTGCCACTTGGATTCGATTAATGATAATTGAACGGTCAACCAGTGCTTGTAAAGTCAAGTGGTGCTAACGACTTCATATTACCCCTTCCCACATTTCGTGAAGACTCTAATTCTATGGCCTTTAAATGCAAAGAGACATTGCCATTTGCTTTATTTAAACAGCAGAACTCTAACTGCAGTGATGATGATGTCATTGGGAGAGTTTGTCAAATAAAAATTCAAAGCAACTCTTTCAAAACATTACTCGTTAAAAAGTTGAATAACAGTGAAAGAAAGATGAGTTTTATCTGACAATTGTAATTTAGCAAATAAACCAAAAATACGTAGCTGCATAGTAACGCTGAGTTACTGTAATGCAAATTTATAAGCCAATTACGGAATTATCTCTATAATATGCAAAAACGTTTACGAAAATCGGATCTGCTTTAATTTGGTTCATAAGAAATTTATAGTTGCACTTTTACTGCAGATGGTCAAGAGATCTGAAATTAAATTCTTTTTATTAACTGTAATTTCAATTGCAAGAGAGTGCAAATGCATAGCTCAAAAAGCAAATTAAAGTTGATTTGGTCTTGGCAATAAAAATTAGAACACTTTTGCTTTTGTTCAAAAGACGCATCATTATGTTCAACAGGTCACCCACCTCTAAGAAGCATGAAAACGAACAGAAATTTGACAAGACAATTTATCTTTTCTAGCGTGTAGGTCGCCTGCCTAAAGCTCAATTAGAATACAACCTGTTTTGCATATTACTGATTACTTACTTCCATGAAAGACTTGTTAGTTTAATAAATGTATTACGTGCTTGTTTTCCTTTAAATCGGTATATGCCTTAGGCTAGCTGTGATCGAAAAGGTGCGATAAAGAAAAAAAGGCTTATTTTAAGGTTATTTGAGGATCTTCTACAAAATGAGATTAATCTAATTTAGATTGTCTCACTATCAAGAAGACATGAGTTTTCTATATTTTTTTTCAGTGACTGGCATCAGCTGCCTTGACATAAAAAGAAAGTTCATTGGCTTAAAGCTAATCAATGGCATTTACCAACTCCAGTGGAACGAAAGCAATTCATTTGATGTTTACTGTGATATGAATAGAGATGGAGGTGATGTTTCAAATCAAGTTCCAATTTAGAAATTATAACCGTATTACTTGTCACAAGCCTTTTGGCGTTGAATTCATTCCAAATTAACGAAAAAACTTACTATTTGCTGTTAATCATGTACCCCTTAAACGGAAGACAATAGAGTACCGAAGTGATGACGTCATAAAAATATTTTTTTAGATTTTTTTAACTTTCATCCTTGAACCTGAAAGAGCATCATGAAATACCGCTAAATCTGCAAAATCAGTTAAAGGCATTGCGAATTGGCTGAGATATGGCCACCTGAGCACAGGCCCTTGCCCCATCAAACCTCTGCAATTTGGTCTTGGTTCATAACTTTATGAACCAGGCCAAAATAACAGTGATGTTAGCAAAATCAATATTTTTAATTGGCCATATTTCGCCCAATTTTGAACATATCTAACTGATTTTGCATGTTGAGAGGGATTTTATGCTGTTCGTTTAGATTATGTGGTCAAATTTAAGAAATTCTAAAAAAAGATTGTTGATGACGTCAGACTTTGGTAATCTATTGTAAGGCATGGGTAATGTGTTCTGTTTGAATAATCACGCAATTTTAAAGTTTTGGACAAAGTTATTTTAACAAGGATGCTTTGAAATTTTTCAAGCCTCGAAGTTCTTAAGAAATTTTCGTTATGAGCCTGAATACAATCTTAACTAGTTCTTTTTTTAAAATTTGATAAAATATTTATCGCCCGCTCTTGAATAAAAACCACTGTTTTTGGAAACGATATATGTCAGTTTTGCGATTCCCTGTCATGAACATCTGAAAACAGACAACTGCTGGAAAATGAAACACAAATATGCGAGCTGAAGCTGAGCAATATTCTCGTATTCTTCTTAAATATCGGATGACTCTGAGCCTGAATATTCTTATAAATATTATTCTAATATAAGAAAAATTATGTGTACCCGACTATTTTACTTGATTAGTCTACGACGACACCAGGAATAACTTCCTACATCATCCAATTAAGGGTCTGTATTAGACGGTTTTCACTGGTACATGAACTGACAATATTTAAAGAATCTGTATATGGGTTGATATTATAAGATCTTCGATTAATTGTCGTAACTTTTATAATTTTAAGGAAATTCTCGTTCATTTTTCTCTTAGTTATTATCCTTCAAAGGAACTTCATGTTCATTTTCCTCTTAGTTATAATCCTTTTAAAAAGTTATTACTCTTAGTTTTCTTAGTTATTTTTCTTATAAGAAAGTTCTCGTTCATTTTTGATAGGGGGCTGGACAAGAGTGTTACACGTAGTAGCAAATACTACAGATCCAAAACTTGTCACCTATCAGAGCTACGACTCCATTCAAAGCGCGGGAACACAAGGAAATTATTATGTAACGAGACTTGGCTTGAAGCTTCTGAAGAGCAGTATAAAGTTTCAACAGTTTTTCTTTTACTGCAAGAACAATATAGAGAACAAAGTTGTGAGCTTCAAGTCCTTACAGAATGCAACACATGTTGTCAAATACCTGACTGGTGAAGTAACAGAGCAGCCAAACGCATGTGGAACATTTGCAAGGTAAGAATGGGTGATTCAAAATTAAATAAAATTGTTATAAAGTCTGTGCAAAGGTTTTATAAGTTGTCCTTGTATAAGGAAGGGAAATTTTATTGCAAACTGTTTTGGGATTTGACCTCTTGAACATTAGCAATCGAACAATTCAAAATGTACTTGTGCTGGATTTTGTAATTTTTGCTTTCTTTCTTTTGCTGAAAAAAGAAAAGGTGTTTTCCTGACGACTAGTTTCTCAACGCACTTGTACAATTTATTGTTTCCTTAAATAATCAGTAGAAGTGTGTGAAAATTCCAACCTTTGGCCAAATATGATCTAATAGAAGTCTCTACCAAAATACACTCATTTTTTTATAAGAAACTGGCTATAAGAAACGAGTACTGGACAGTCAGAAAAAAATAAGAAACTTCAGTACTCGAAGCAAAAAAATTAAGAAACTATTATATCGTAATAAAACTGAGAACAACGAAATTTTGTAAAATCCAAGAACAAGATTGGCCTAGAACTAAAGTCACATAGGAAAAAAATATACTTTCCACGTCTAAATACAGCGTCAGAACGGAAGCGAATCTCTTGACGTGATAGAAAAGGTCACGAACATTTCATAACATCATTCATGACATCATAATTAAGAAACTCTTAAGAAACAATTGAGTATTGAAATTTCCAGAACATTAAGAAACTGGAGTACTCAACTTCGACCTCTGTTTCTTATAAAAAAAACGAGTGTAGCAATATAGAAGAAAGAATTTGGATTATTATTTATTATTTGCATACTTCTACAGGCAACTAATAAACATTGAGAAAGGAAATGCTTTGCATTTATTTACTCGTCTTCCTATTTATGACATTGTCTTTTTCGATGAATAGATTTCAAGACGATAATTCGATCCTGACAGCAAACTGCACGGAAATTCACGAAGCCAAATGGGGATCAAAATACAGTACAACTTATGCTGATCATGCGTTATTCATCTTTGCTAAAAGACACTATCTTCTATCTACAACTGAGCGTAGAAGTGAATGTGATA
Organism: Rhopilema esculentum; assembly: GCF_013076305.1. Next base: position 2,274,235 of record NW_027019640.1, read on the forward strand.
ATTACTTCCCATCAGCTATAGACAAGAACGATACTTGGGATGTATTTGTCAGGTAAACCTGGCCAATTGGACTCTGCTTTTGGAAAAAGAACGAACATAGCTATGCACTTTTCTTCTAACTAGCATTACCTGTTCACATTATTTTGAGCTTGTAAATATCAGCACTAGAACTTAAATATATAGTTCTGCATTTTTCTTGATAATTTCGATCACCGAAGAGGACCTTAGCGGCCCCCGAGTATAGTACAGAAGATTTTAGCAACAATTGTTCACTTTTTGATAAAAGCATGAAACTTGGTGAAGATACTCATTTTGATGTGGTGAAAAAGATAGGATATGGAGGCATCCTCAAAAATTCACTTAACATTTAGTAGATGATTGTGAAACTCGAAAATTGTGAAAAGCTTTATCCCTTACATGTTCAAGTCTTGATTAATAGGAATAAACTTTCTACGTATGGAAAAATCAGCTATGAAGAAGAGGTGATAAAAACAAGTTGAACTCAAATGTTATCTGTTGAAAATCATACACACTGATTCAAATTTGCAAAGGAGTTTATCAGAAAACTTTATGTTTTAGTAAGGACTAAAACATATTTTTATTGCTAATATAAAGGCTTGTTGTGTTTTTCCACGGTGCCATAGCAGGGGCAGTTCGGGCACCTGACTCTGCATGGCTTAGTGAATCAGTAATTCTTTAGAAAATTTTATGGAAAAAACTATTTTTCAAATCATTTTAAATTCTGAGAAAGTATATTATTGTCGCTACCAAAATGTGGGAGGGCTTTGCTTTTCTCATTAAAAACTTCACAGCTAGAGCAGGTCACATCCCAATGAAACTTACAAGTGGATACCTCTGAATGGCTGGATGGCCGAAATACAAACAATCCATCTAATTGGTTAGACAAACTTTACCCTTGCTCATATAACTGAAAAGATCTGAATCATGAGCCAAAGTAAATTTAACCAGCTATGTATTAAACTTCTGAAAGAAGGATACAACTGTATAATGGATTTTAAAACAGATTTTAAAAAAAATTCCTCAACTGAGGAGTGTTGGTTTAAAAGCGGTAGAGCCCAAAAAGAACTGTCTTATCGAGAGACTCTGCCAAATTTGAGAAAGTTGGAATATTTAATAACAACTTGCTTCAGCTATCTCTGGTTTTAAAAATAGTTTGAGTTTATTTTGAATTTTTTCAATTTAATTCAAAGTAAATTTGTTTACATACATTTGGTTTGTGAGGACAAGAGAAGTGTACCAAAATGTTATCTGTGGGATCTAATTTAAACCAAGAGAGGAGCCGCCATAAGATAGGATATTTTTATTATTTTAATTAATTAACAAAAGACAATTCAATTAGACTTCCAGTAATTGTTTAGTAAATTTTCAAACACTCTCAGATTCAAGCGACCACGTAGTATCTTCTCCAAACTTTTTTCCCACCTCTACCTAGTATCTTCTCCAAACTTCTTCCCACCTTTACATACTTCTTATGATCTTGAGGTGCCTGCTAAGCACTGCTAAAAAGGTTAACCAACACACATGGTAAAAGAAATACAATGCCATTTCATAAGTGCATGTACTGCCAAGAAAAGTGCATAATATTACTTTCCAGGTTCTTGGAGGCAAAAGAAATTTGATAGCTGGTGCAAGGGGTTGCATTACTCTAAATAATCACCTTACAGATTTATATCTCAATAACAAAGTATTTGGTGGGAAAGAAGCCAATATATCACTCTCCATGAGCCCCTGCAATTATAAATGTTTTCAATAGCTTTGATAAAACTAATTGCTGCTTCAAAATTACTTACTCCTTATACGTTAACAGTCTGCAACATTAATTAATGACTAAGAATTTGATAAAATCCTTGGACTAGTGAACTAGCACAGAATACACTACAAGGCTGCTAGTAATCTCATCAGCGTTCACAGATCTCACCATCAGAGCTACAACTGTTCCTTCTTTCTTCACCATCAGAAGCCTGGTTATCATTTGGTGCTGCATGAAGCTGCAAAGTCTCAACTGAAATTCCTGATCGAAGTGCAACTTCATTGGTTGCTTCTAGCTTGACCTTGGGGGCTTTTCCTGCCCTCCTTGCCTGTTCCCACCTTGTTGAGCATAAACACCAACTGTCCCCTGGTTTCAGCCCTGGAAAGTATTGATTTGGTGTTGATAGATCATTACCCAAAGATTTAGTATATTCTAAAAACTCCCTTGTCATTGTTGCACAAACAGTGTGTAGGCCATGGTCTTGTGTGTCTGTGCGGCAATATCCATCTCTATACCAACCTAGATTGAAAGAAATAAAAGTTTCCCATGTGATATTGGCAATGAAAATAGCCAAAAATAAAGTTCCTAGCTTAGGCCTATTAAAAAATTTGAATGTTCAATAGGTGAAGTTCATACCGGTCATTGGGGTTGTCGAGCAAGGCATGAGATTTGATCCAAACACGTTTTTCTGGCTCATCGTAGATTCTCCCTTTGTAAAGAATTTATTGGTTTGAAAGGTCACGAAAATAATGAATACCGCAAAGAAAATACGAAGACTCATCTTTACAAGTCACGATAACAACAAAGCAGCACACGTAGTGAATAAACAGATGTTACGTAACTTAAATTCAAACTCAAGAATCGTTGAAACAAAAGTTGATAAAGTTGGAAAAGTTAATACCTGCCGGTATAGTCACCAATGGCCTATTCTTGGTTGCAGCAAAGTTCAATGGGTTGAAAACACTGCTATTATTTTTATATTGGTGATTGTGGTCCTTGAAAAAGGGGGCGGGAAAAATAGGGGCTTCGATACAGCCTCGTTTGCGAACAAGGATCATCGTAACAAAGATGGCGCTCGATATGTTGTTGTTTTTGGAGTATACTGAACCCGTACCATGTAAAAAGGGAAGAGTTGAAATTGCTGTCCAATAAAAAAAGTAGACAAAACGTGTTCTTCAAAGTAGGACATAGTGGTAAGCATTCTTTTCTTCAAACTGACAGTTTTAACGGGACGACAATCAATGACGCCAATTTATGCCTTTGTCAATATGTGTAAGTCCTCACACAGAAGAATCCGGACAGTTCAACGATCGATTGCCCTTTCGAGCAAAAAAAATTCAGGCTTTCGATAACGAGTCTTTAATTTAATGATAATAATTATTTGAGAACCCCTTCCAAAATGAACCAAGACGGTAAAATGTTGCGAAACTTCTGCATCAGCTTTTCACCTGTTATCATTTTTTTGCTAAAATAAGAAAACCTTGTGCGCTACAAGCCTTACACAAATAGACTGATATTAAATCAATGAAAAATGGCAAGGTGACTGAGACCAGTTCAGTCAAGATTAGTCCCCTACCTACAAAACTATTGTCGATTTAGACAAAACAGAAACTTTCTTCTTTTATCTAAAATATCAAATGAATTAGAAGTAAGCACCAGGCCAGAAAAATCCTGCAACCCTTCGGTCTTTGGAAAACAAGAAAATTTTGCCATTTTTATGATTACAAAAAAAGACTGCCTTTTTTAATTGAACTGGTCATAACAAGCTTTACCCAACCCCCTGATTGGCTTTCACAATTTGAAATAAACAATTAAAATACTTTTAAAAGGCTTGGAGTTTAGCAGAATAATAAATTTATCTGATACGATTAATTACAATGGTGCTGATAGTGTTGGAAATTCAAATTGATTGCTTTAAAGAATTTGTTCTACAAGTAAATCACATTCTAAACTAAAAATTCAGGCTCATGAAGATACAAAATTTTCAAAGATTAATAGAAATTGGCTTTTTTCTCTAATTTTAGATGCCTATCACACAGAATATTTTGCTTGCTACACTTGTCTGCAGCTCAGTTGGAGCAACCTTTGTAAATAAGGTAAGTCCATTCAAAAACAATATTACCTGTATCATACCTTGTTGTTCACTTAAGAGAGAGATCAGAAGGTTACATGCTTCTTTATGAGACATTGCTATTGACATTGACAAAATTCTGTAAACAAAATGCTCAGCGTAAGAAAATTTGCATAAAATAATAATATTTTTATAGAAAAATTTTACTGTGAGGAAGTATAAGCATTGCAAATTAAGGTTTCTGCTTCAGTACATTTGTCAGTGTTGCATCTCAGAACCACGATTCTAATTTTTTGGATATGAATTCTAGGTTAGCCTTGTAATACAATTTCTCCCCCAATGAGTGTACACCATCAGAAGTCTTTAATCTAAAAGAGACAACATAAAAAGACAGCATGTTATAGGGAGGTACTCTCTACCAAACTGAAGTATGCCAGGCTGCAGCAAAAAGTCTGTGAAGAAACCATAAATCTTTGAACATGTGGGATATGAAGAGTAGTTATTTTATCTTAGCAAGACCTAGGTAATATGCTATTTAATCGAATGCCTGTTTAGCAATAGATTCTTTTACATTTCATGTCATTTTGCCTGCCCTTGTGATTTAAATCAAAAGTAAATAGTTCCTTATTTATCCAAAGATTATATCCTTATATCTTTGAATGTTGGAGTAACCTCTGAATAAAACCTAATACTGGGTTGATAAAACTACCAAGATTTACAGCTCCTTTTGAAAAAATTAACTATAGTCCAGTGGTGTATGTTTAGTTCTATAATTTCAAGCAACTGCCTGTTAGCAAATTACTGGTATCAAATTGCCAAGCCTGCCTTGCAGTTTTTGCTTTCATTGCTGCGTTTATAAACAAAGGAAATGATACAACTTCAAACAGTATAAACATTGATGGGGAAGCCTTGTGTTATTTCTATCTCAAGACAATCTTCTTAAATAAACATGTCACAACAGTAAATACTCTGGGCAAAAAACTCAATATCTGTAGAATTTAAGAAATTTTTTAACCTTTTTTCATTTGGGCTTTGCTTTGATATTTGAATAATTGTGTCAACCATTCCTTTCCAGTTTGCAAAAGGTCGAATCTTTTATTCTTCTAAGAAATATGGTGTTTTTGTTTTCAGTATGTCCTGTCTGTTCTTAAGTTCACATATCCAACAGTTTATCAAAGGTATGCTAACTCTTTTCTTGGTAAAGATCAAATAAACTTCATTTTGCAAAAGCTAGAATTAGATATTTACAATCTTCTATAATCAGAGAGTCTATGTTAAAATGTAGTGATGCTTCTCCACGCTTTCTCAATGAAAAATTTTATCTGATTGTTATTAGAGATCACCTTACTAATTACTTTATGATCATAATATGAAAATGCTGGTTATTCCAAGTACAAATATCAACTGTCTTTAGAAATTATTAAAGGATGAGGCTTTAGAAATATATGAACAGTGTCACAACCTGTAACAAGAGTTTTGTGAAGATGTCCATCAAATCAGTATGTTCATTCAACTCTGGTATTTCATCTACTTTGTGATTTTGTTTGCAGTTGGCAGACCGGAGTAACAGCAGCCATCTTGCTTTCTTTATCTGCTTTTGGTTTGATACAGTTCGCAGTGATTGACAGGTAGCTGTTTTTCTTATCCATATCTGTTTTGAAAGCCAAATGTTCTAATGTGGTTTTAAAATTCGATATATGTCTGTGTCAGCAAAACTATCATGCATAAATCCCCCAAGGCAGTGTTTCTAAAATTCTAATTTTCATCTACATATCAAGTAGAATGGTCTGAGAGTTTGTCGATATTCTAGGCAGTCTTCCAAGCATTGGATTCCTGCAATGTGCTTCTTTACTGTTGGTATATATTCTGGGTCGAAGGCTTTATCAAGGCTTGTGAGTATTTCTTGTGCAATTTATTATAACCCTTGTTTAATTAAGTGATCAGCAATTCCGGGAATATATGGATTAGATAATAATTTATAATGAACTGTAATGTATGGTCTTTGTAGCATTATCAAGCAAAGATCATTCCTCAGCAACATTTCTTGTTTAAATTCGCTCCCTTTATGTCTTGTTCATCTTTTTACACATTCATATGTTGACAAAATGTGTGTTTTACAGGAAGTATGGTTTTTAAAATCAATAGAGGTGCCAAGCTGCTTAAATATAATTTGAATTGCTCCCTGTTTGGAGTTTTTCCTGCCAACTCTTTGTTCAGTTAGCCTTGAATGTTTTTGCTGTCAAGCATTTCACATGCTCATGCAATGCTTCCCTTTCAGCCAATCCCAATATTTTTTACGATGTTACATCTAGTCCATGTATCAATTGCATTTGTAGATGAAATATACTTTAGAAAGGTCAGTTGGCATCAATAGTTATTCTTTTACCAGGTCGAGCTCTTTTTCTAGAACTATTTAATTTGGTAGTTGTAATTCTAAGGTCATAGCGTAGTGTTTGAAAATAAAAACTTCAGCCATCCTAGTTTCTACAATACAGGTCATGTTTTAAAAGTGTATATATTTCTATTAATTGTAGTCCAACGTTGTTTGAATGGGAAAGGGGAGACTACTAATGTGAATTACAATAATGCTGTTGGTGTCCCAAGACTTGTGGCAGGCACTGTACAATGCACCAGCCATCTGTCTGTTTGGTACTTTAAAGATGTGTATATATAGACTTATATAGCGGCCTAGCCATGTGTTAAAGTTTGAAGGGGCGACAAACGGTGACTTTGCAAAGAGCAATATTGTATTCTTGTGAAGTTAAGCAATTTCGCTTTATCACACTTTTAATTTATGCTGGAATAACTTTTCTGTTAATACAGACTCAGTATAAAACGTGCTATTCAAAATGGAGAAAGAGAAAACGCATAACTATATCAGACAAAAGATATTTTTAAGATTACAAGAAGATAAACTTTTCAGCTATTCAATGGCTAGATCTTACTGTTAACGCTGTGATAGAAAGTTTGCTAGAAATGCGAGGTTTTAAGATTGGGCCTTTGAAAAGTCTCCTAAAAACGTCGCGTTTGTAAAGATTAGACAAGGAATCATTGTGCAGATATGAAAAGGAGCCTCGACTTTCTTTACTCATGCATTTCGATTTATTGTTACTTGGAAATACGGTTTGGTGATGGTATTAATTTATTTTCAAATTTAACGTAATATAGACGTAATATAGATTGATATAGATTCAGATTTTTCTGCTATTTCCAAACAAATTTCGCATTTTTTCTCCTAGCATAATTCACCTTTGTCGTTATTTGGCGCGATTTTGGGACTTGTTGGATTAGCTGTTACAATCAAAAGTGACACAGAGGTACATAATGTTTCTTGTCCTAAACGCTTTTGCAGGCATAATTTCTTGTTGACATCACCTTTGTGGAAGACATTATGAGAACATCTCGTGTTTTTAACTGGGTTCAAGTGAACATTTGACAAGATCTTTATAATTTTTTTTTTATTCATAGAAATTAATAACAATACAATTTTACTTTGACTAAACTACCCTAATTACTATACTTCACTACGGGGACGATACCATGAGGAGCGAAAGACAATGACTACACTATGGCCGATACATAAAAAGACACAACATTAAACAAGGATAGAAAGAAGGATAACTAAAACTAGGTAGACTAATTACGAATACAGAGTAAACAGACAAAAAGTAGATGCTTATGTATAGAAGTGTGCAGCAATGGAATATTTAAAAGCGTTCTGAAGCATGAACGAATTTGAGCGTTGCCTGAAGTAGCTTCTTATTTGAGTCAATGGTTAGTCGCTCGTCACCATACAAAATTAATTTGACTAAAGCTTCATTTGAAAGAGACGAAAAACCATGAAGGAGCAATATTGCATTCACACCACTGAGAAGATCAGATCTAGGCCAGTTATACGAATGACAGTGCGGCAGGAAATGTTCCGTGTCCTCTACCCCATCATTTGCGGGACACAAAGGGTTGAATGTATCTCTAAAGTTATGTCTATATTTATGATAATTTAGTTTGCTCAGTCCTACCCGTAACTGAGTAAGAATAGCTAGATCTTTAGGATCATGAATACCGTATACTATAAATTTTTAGAGACCATGCAAGAAAAGATTTGGGGAAATAGGCCATTTTCAATTTTTTTTAAGAGAAAATTGGATCACAGACCCTCCTTGGGGGCCTCTACTTGTAGGTCAGTAGTATGTATTGTCGACCTTGCCACTTATTAAGCCACACGAGGTCGATAAGCGCTATAGGTTGCAAGTGTAGCATCTTATACATGACAAATACCTTATTTATTCAGATCCGATATCTGAGCGTCTCAGTACACCCCTGCAAATAGTTTACTTATCTATTAGCTTTTGTTGTATAATTATCTTTTTAAATCAAAACTAAGATAATGTTCCATCCATCTATGTCAGTTTGACGTTCTAGGATACAAGTGGATGGTTGTTCATTGTCTTTGTTCAGGTATGAACGATCTTTGTTTAATAATAATTAATAGAAGGGTTTCACTTCAATTAAATGTTTTGCCTTTCTTTACTTTAATAAAGCTTTCTTTTTTATCTGATATAGCCATCTTGTGACTATGGTATTACTCCATAGTTTTATGCAGACGTGATAAGAAGTCATTTTTAAATGATTTACTAACAAAAACGTACTTACAAAAAATTTTTCCATTTGTAAGACTGAAGTTTTCTATGAGAATGTGTCTAGTTACGGAATGCCTGGCAGTTTGAATTTCGTAAAATCAAGAATTTTCACTTAATATTATAGTATTTTTTGTCAATTCATGTTGCTACTGCCGCCTGTTTTTTGTTTAGCTAATGATCAGGGTGCTGATTTGAACAAAAGTTTTGCTGACTTGTTTTTGGCCTAAATGATAATTGCAGATGTTATGATACAACATGTCTGTTTATGCTAAAATAGTCTCTTCAAGTCCCTTTCCAATTCAGTATGGCTTTCTCCAAGCAATATCTTCTAAGAAATGCTTTATCTATTTCAGCTTCATACTCAATATTTGCGAAAAAAGTTTTCAAATCTTCTTTAAGGTTAGTTTGGTTTGTTGGCGATATTTCTCTTTGTTTGTAATGGTCGTTTCAGGAAGTCAAGAAAAAACAATTACAAGTTTTATGTTGGTTATCTGATTGCTAAGGTTCTTCTTTTCAGCCATTTTCAAATTTAATGGTTTTTGGTAAATTCAGGAATCCATTTGTGAGAAATGTAATGTAAAGCACAAAATCTTTTTCAGTTTCTCAAACACTTTTCTCTAAGCCAGCAATTTTCCTAATCCTTAAAACAGGGTCCTACGTTTCTGAAACAATGTCATTCGTTTACAGCCACCTTGGATTCGCAGTAAAAGCACTTGGCCTGACTGTCACTGACCGAAAAGGGCAGTGTTGTAAAAATCTCTTTTCAGATAGAAAGGATTGATGCCAAAATAGTTCTTGCTGCGCGGCAAGATTTTAGATGCAGTTTTGAAATTGGAAACAGTGCTTTGATTGCAACGCATCTTGAAAGATATGGTCATCTCAATTGCTTGTCTGGATTTTTTTCTATTTCCCAAAATTTCTCATTTTCTATTGTTTTAGAGAGATAGACAAGATAATGCTGAATTCATTGTTCAGGTGACAGAGCCATTTTTAAAGTTATTACATATTGATTTTTAACTTTGATGCATTATGATTGGGAAAGGGGTTTTAACTAGACTTGAATTGTTTGAAAACACACCATTCCTGTCCAAAATTCTTGGTTTGTATTCAATGGTTTGTAGAGGGAAATGGACGTCCACTTGAAGGAGCACTTGAAGGCGAACTAAACCCCATCAAGACGCAAGCATACTATCAAGCAGTATTTTTCTTTTTTTCTATATTTTACACTGCTTCAATAATCTCTCATAGTATTTATCGAAGCAAAAAATTTCATTATCATTTGCACATTGAAATATTGTCATAGGCACATTTATAGATGAATCCTGTCTTACATTTGTTGGTAAAAACGTTCTTTTTGTTTGTTTTAGTGTAATTGTGCTAATGGGTTTTGGTACTTATACGGGTGAGTATTTCAAGGTGCTTGAAGATAGTGAAACTCCTCGTATAGAATTTGATATTACAGATGTACTAGAGCAAAACCTACACTAGCCTGTATTCAAATGAATTGAACGTTACTTTTAGCGCAGTTTTCCCCGAGCGATCAACAGATACTGCAAGCCAATGTTCAAGTTTTTGCATTTGATCATGTGATTTTGACATAGATTCTCGAATATACTTCACGAAGAAATCACGAAATTGTGTAATGATCCATTGCCATTGTCCTATTTGTATGTGTCAACAACCCATATCATTACGAGCCATTGTATGTAAACAACCCATATCTTTAAGGGTTAGATTACTGTAATTCAGTTCTCGATCAGAACCAGAGTTACAACATACAAGTGTCTTGATAATTCTCCGTCTCTCTCTGCCCGGATCCACAAACGTAACATCATTATCATCATTATTACATTTACATTTAACAACCCTTTTGGGTCATACAAATGTCACCACAGTTGCATTTGCCATCCATACTAGTATTAAGTTAATCTAATGCTAAACAGATCTGAATGATAAACGTTTATCTTTTCCAGGGGAAGTTGGAAGGTCGCTAAACTTTCCATTTATTTATTACAAGAAGTTTCATGCCGGATGTATTACCAGGTTTGATAGTATTTGCATTGACTCTTTACGTTGCTCTAATGGGCCCTAATTAACGGGTCAAGCTCCTTGGTGAGCAGTGCTTTTGTATAGAGCCATTGTACTTAGAAATTATTTTTTTTAGTCTTGTTTGTTTGTTCACTATATCAAAGAAATAGGTATGTGCAATGTAGTGGAATAGCATAGTAATTTTTATATATAGAAATATCATACGAGGAAAGTACTCAAACTGTTTTTGCTAATGAGACCCCATATGCCAGGAAAAATACTAGTCGAATTTATTCTAAACTACTTTTGTGTCGTGGTTCTTGCGTTTGATATTTTGCCATCCCTTTTCGAGTTGCATTGTTGCTGTCTAATGTTAACATGAACTAAGACTTGTCTTTTGACTGATAGGTTTCAAGTTAATCTCTTTTCTTCGTAGTGGCATCAGCGGTGCACTATTAGGACTATCATACAGCAGATTGGCAGAGGTTATGCCTGTCTCTAAAATTAGGTGGATTAGCACGTTGGCAATGGTAAGAATTTAACTATTTATAATTTTCTTTTTCATATGATGACAAATAATGGACATGCCCACTAAATTTAGTGAGTTGTCATTGATATAAGGAAAGAGACAAAGAAGTTTTTGTACAGAAAAGATCTCAGAATGAATGTAGTTTCCCCTTGCAAATATGTTCCTAATTATTTTTTATTATTTTCATACCTTTTCAAATACCTTTGCTTTGAAGTGCAAATTTTGCGTCTTCCTTCTTGATTATTTGATCAATTAATCCACGTTAGGTCGTGATCGTTGTAAGGTATCAGTCGCATTGCCAAACTCGTTCGTTTTGAATAACGCAGTAATTGTGATGATATTGATTTATGTCGCTTTTTAGATATGCAATGAAGATTTAAGTGATGCTAGTTATCGCTGTCATTGTCCGTGGCTTTTTCTGCTGCGCTTTAAATAGCTAAGAATGATAAACGAATAGCTGTTTCACTGTAGGGCCATCTCCTCTTAGCAAAATTTTGGAGGTTGAGCTTACCAACAAACCTTTTGCTATAAAAATATTGCGGATTTTTTTACTATTTGCTTTCACAGTAAAGAATATAGGTTTTTAATCAATAAAGATTCTCATTTCTTTGACAGGTATTAACATCGGCGTTATCCCTTTTCATATTCCAGTTTACACTGTCGGTACCATTAGTGCTCGGGTATGTCTATGTTGCTGGAAGTTCTCATATATGGAAATTGAGTATCTATATGCAGAAATATAACGACAAGGCAATTCCATTATGCACAAGCTGTCACTCTTGAAAATGTTAGAAAACCATTCTTAACTTCTAAGCAAATGGAAGCCTAGGACTGATATGTAATGCCTTTAATCCTGCGATAAAAGAAAATGGGTGCTTGTGCTATTACAGGCACTATGTCCTGACGCATTTCGCTGGCCATTTAATTTCCCATTGGTTGGACTACACAATAGTCCTATTGTTGCGTATCCAATCGGCAACGTAAGGCCAATTCTCAATGTTTTTTCGATCATAAACGCGCTGCAAAGCCTATTGTTGACTATTGTTATTGTTAAAGCCTATTGTTGACTGACGGTACATATGCCTTTAATCTTCCTCCGATCTCCTCTTGATGTTTACATACGTAGGCTCGTGTTAGATATTTTCCATGTCTGCAAAAAAGCTTGTCGTTGGTTGGTACAGTACCTACTCAATTATCCTACCGTATCCGGACTTCGATTATTCGGTAATTTGATAATGCGTCGAGAGCGTTTTTCTTGTTTTCCTTTTGAAATATTTTATGAGTATTTTAAGAGTATTAAGTGCATTAGATTGTGACGTGTGCTTAGAAATGAACTTTTACAACAACTCATTTTGTTTATTTATGCTGGTTTCTGCTGCACGCATCTTGAAATCTCGTGTCCGGAGAAGGTTGTATGATTGAATAAGTACTGAACCGTGGAACGTGAACTGATGTGAAGGAATACGTTACGTTTTCTCTAAGTAAATCTTTAATTTCATGAAATATCTAGCTTTTGATAAAAGTATTTCTCTTCCTCGTAGCATTACTGTTGGCTTGCTTGGCTCCGTAATCTATACATATTCCAATTACGCTAATACTGACATAGGAACAGACTCAAGAAAGGACGAAGACGTTTTGCCCAACGAAAGAATTGCCTGACTTCGTATATTATTACATGAAATTGTTAGCTTGTTAATTGGGCATCTTGCCTACTAAAGTGTAAGTTCATGTAATTAATGGAAAATGTATATTTTCTAATTTCTTTTAAGAAAATCCTTTGTTTTCATTTGAAACAGATCGATTGTCGAATGAGATATCGTTTTGCCACTTCAATGAATCATTTATCTGTCATCGAAAAATTAGACATAAAAATTGACTAAAGAATGCAAATTTTAAATAGAGTGATCAATGCTGACTGAACAAGTTGAATGTTTCAACTGACAGCTTTTCAATTGGTTTTTCAATTGGTAAACAACACTACACAGCAATAAAGAGCACTGGATATTTCTTATATTGACGTCATCAGTGCATTTTATCAATACACGGCTCGTGGGGCCAGGTGAGCCTCTTTCTGGGTCAAAATGTTAAGTTTGAATAGTGGTAGCGAATAGTAGAATAATTATCTTCTACCTTCTTGAATTGTAGAGATAGCTCATGTAGTGTTATCAAACTCCCATTTTCGTTTAGATTTTTATTAGTCCGTGGCTTAACTCATTATAAGAACAAACGGTATACTCTGTCATTCTGTTATTCGCCTTAAGCGTTTGTCTACAGAATTTTTGCGTTCTTTTAGAATTTGCAAAGCTTCACAACTAGTTGGCTTCTAAACGCTTAGTATACAAATGCACTCTGCACTATTTTTTACTACACATGTCGGTATACCTGGAGAAATTCACATTTAATGTTTATGGCAATGATTTAGTAGAGGCTCGGTAGGCTAATTCACACACAGGCTCTTTTTAACTATTGGTTATGTCATACGATTGCTTATTTAGTTGAAACAGTTAGACTGTAAACTCTGTGCTTCTTCGTGACAAGGAATTTCTAAAGGATTCAAAAATTATTCATTTCAAGCATTTTGCTTAAAAAAGGGGGGTCTATATGATATGAAAATTGGAACAAGTACTTTGGAGAATGACCTAAGGGTACATGGTGACAATAAGCTTGAGTTTGAAGGAACAGGCAGATAGCAGCTAAGAAATGTAACAAAACTCTTGGAATAATCCGCAGAACGTTCACACATTTGGATAGGAACATAATGACACAGTCTTTTCAAAGCATGAATAGGAAGATCTCAAATATCAAGAGCGACTGATAGGGGTTAAATTACCTAGCATAGTTCTCTGCTGGGAGATCTCATTTGAGCACATGAACACATAATAAGCACAAAAAGCAATAAATTATGCCAAAGAAATGACAAGAGGTCACTGATTGAAATAAGTGAAACAAGGATTAAGCCGAGGGGATAGTGAATGCTCCAAGCATAAATTGCTTCAAGAATCGAATATACAAACACTATCAAAACACAATTTTCTGTATAAGCCCTAGCTGGCATATTATGTTAGAAGACAATTAAGATATTTTAAACGTGAATAGTTCAGAGACTGCTTAGGTAGAGTTTCTATCAGTACTGAGATGTCTAATAACATCGAGCCATATGTTATTTACCCAAACGTTCGTCCCTTTTTTTTTCCTGTCCTTAAAGGATGTTAATACAAGCTTTGAGCTAAGCCTATGTAGAAAAATTAAGTATAAATATAGTTTTTTTTTAAAGTGCCACACACAAGTAGGTGTATCTTCTTCAACACTTGATAAACAGATGCAAATTATAGAATTTCTTAGAAAAAATTCTTCATAATTTTGACAGGTAATGTGCAATACAAGTTACATATACTCTGATATTTATACTTTATGCTTAGGAGTATTATATTTTTATATAAAAACCAAGCAGCTATTTCTTGTTGTAAATGATCACCCTGTGAATCCCTGTGATTTACCACGCACAGTGGGACAAGGTAGAAAGTATTTGGAAATCGCGCGGGTTAGGCCATAACAAAAATGGAGTTTCCCGATTTGGGGAAGAGGTGCTCTGTAGCAACTTGCCAGCAGCTTGGTATGAAAAAATTTGATACGTTGCAAGTATTATCTGTGTACTTATGCTCGTGATTGATCAAGATCATGACCGAATGAGAGATATATAAACAAGCGAACCAAACCCTAGCAAACCTGATTGGCGAATGTAACGAGATGCAAAACAAAGGCTAAGATATTAACGTTTTAGTAGGATTGGGATGCGATTAGGGCTGCATTTGGAGGTTATTGATGGTGTTTTTAGATTATGTTGTCTGAAATGAAGCATTGCAAATATTTACACCTTTTCAAGTCATCATTACTTTTAGGCTCTTTACATCTTTAGCTAGCCAGCTAGCTAGCTTAGATTATAATAAAGTTTCAAGAATTATGAAATTACCCTGCAAGCCATTTTAAGGCATGTTTAGAAAACAAGCTTAAGCTTGAAAGAAAAAAGTTAAATTAAATTTGGCACATAAGCACGATTTTTCTATTTTGTTCAAAATTTAATGAATGTTTCAACACAAGAGCTAGTTGTCAAATAATTTGTGTTATATTGTCTAGAAATGGCTAATTTTTTGTATGTGGAGTAAGTCAGAGTATGTGTAAACTACAAAAATGTTTTTGCATTCATGTTTGGGTTTTGTTTAGACAGAAACTAGAAATAGTATGGCCAAATAAAAAGCAAGTTTTATTTCATAACAATAGTAATCTAAAATTTAATCCCCCCATTAAGTTATTTGTCTAATGATTTTGCTTTCCCTTCTTATATTTACCCTGTCATTTGTTATAGTTAATTTTGTTCTAATGTTCTTGTTGCCTAATTTTTGTATGTGTTAAAGCTATTTTAAGGATGAATTTAGAATAAATGGATCTGGATTTATTTCTCAAAATATATGTAACATTACGTTATTGTATTTCTACCAAGTTTGATTTGTTTATTGGATTTTCCTTGTCTTTCAGACTTTCTTCCATTTTTGTGTTCTGCTTGCCGGAAAGTTTACTGGTAAGTATTATAAATTTTTAAAGCAATTCTGCAATCCTTCAATAACAATAAGTGTAAGCAGGGACAAATCAAAACAACAAAGAGCAATACAACACCAATAGATTTAATATTTTGCATAGGTGAGAAATATTAGAATGAATCAAAACACTTTTTCATTCTGTTTTGCTCTACAAGTCATTTTGTGTTATATTTCATCATGAATTTTGTTATTTAGTGTAAGCTGACCATCCCGGGAGAGGGATGCGATCCCATGCACACACCTTGGCAATGGCCTTGTTTACTCAAGAAGTACAGTTTATTCTGGCTTTGCTTTATTCTGGGTTTGAGTTACCACTTTTGAGTTATCAAATTATTGTTTATTTTCGACGTACAACACACACAACTTCATTGATTATCAAACATTCTTAGACCATGTTTAAACAAAAAATTTTTCATATTGAATTTAGTTTCCATGTTAGACACAAATTTTTTGCCTGTTTATATGTTACCTGCAAGAATGGGAAAATAGAGGGGAAAAGGGGCAGGTTCCAAAAGCAGTAATGATGTGTCATCAGTCTTTTGTATATGAAAGGAAAAGCTACATTTATAAAGATATAGGGGTTTAGTTATGATATGAACCTCCTAACTAGTGAGAATGTTCTTAAGCCAGATGAAAGAATGTACATATTTTTAAAAACATTCTCTAAGGTTTTTAAGCAGGAAAATAATTTTTAACTGTACGAAGGAAGGAAAGATAAATTACTTTTGTCTTCATGCTTTTCATTATGATTAACATGAAAAAAGAACAAAGGTATTTCTTGGAAAAGGTTTTTTTGAAAAAGATTTCCTCAAGAACTTTATGCATGAAAAATTTCCCTTAACCACCTGGTCACATGAACATCGCACCCTTGATTTGCCAAGGAGTGTGATTCACTGTTCTCCTGCAAATTCATTCCTGGTATTGTCTGAGTTTAAGGAAATTTCATAATCCCATGTAGATCTTTCTTTTTGTTTTCAGCAAAGATCATAAAGAATGGGATAGTCATAACTGCCAACCAGCAGCAGCTCAGAAGGTATGTTTATCTTTGATCTTGATAATGTGTAACTTGGATCATGCAGGACCCAGTGGGCTGTTTTTTCTTTGCATTTATTCAATTATGTTGATAGGTGTAGACTGCAGTTACTTTGAATAACACGTTTTTAGAAAGCTTGTAAGATCAGGCTTCTGATCAGATGTGGCTTTCTTTCAAAGAGATCTTCATTTAGCTAATGTCAACAGACACCCATCAGCTACAAATAGTAAAGTATGTTACATCTTTTGATCTGATTCTGGGGTCTTGCCAGTTTTCATATTTTCTTCAGTTCAGGACAATGAACATTTGCCAAAGTTATGGTGACTATTTTCTATGATATCGTTATATTTTCAATTGCTTAAAAAGTGCAATAATATTGATATGCTTTTTGTCTTTCAAAACACAGCCCATTCCATCTTTTTTAGGATGATGAACAGCCCTTGCAATCAAAGGTTTATGAATGCTATTTACAAGACTGTTCAGTTAAAGAGCTTGTACCAGTACAATGTCCAGAATGCCATAAAAATTTCTGCATGAGGTAAAAGGCAAAACTTTTTATCAAATTTTTTCTCTAATTTATGGTATCTGGGGTTTATTCCACATCAAAGAAGCAATTTTCAAAGCAGAAATATTGACAGATAATTATACCCAAATTCTAGTTTGTATATTAATACAATAATTTATATTACAAATGAAGTACAAAGGTAAAAGTAATAGTGAAACCAGTTGTGCATTGCTGACTTGGATGGTGGCATAAGACTGGTGTTTTTTAATGAATCATTTTCTTTTGCAGACATAGACACCAGCAAGATCATTGCTGTGAAAAAATAGAAGATAAATCTGAAATTGAAATCAGTCCAAAAGCAAAAGTGGAATCTATAATAGGTAACCTTATTTGATTCTTGTATCACAAAACCTTCATGTGTATTTTTAAACCTTCATGTGTAAAAGCAAACTTGTATTTTTATTATGTTTTTTGGAATCTGTCTACATCAAAACAAAATGTCCACACTTAAAGAGTGCATTTCTCCTTTGGAGTCTTCCACAATTGCGAGGCTAGCTGTGGCTGGCTTGTCAAGAACAAGAAGCCAATCAAACGCACCATTTTTCCACTCATGTTATTTTCAATCAGGGTCTACAACGGCTTCTAATAGTGGTTAGAACAACGTGATTGCACTCCATCATACATGCACATTTTGCGCTTCATTTTTCTGTTTCAAGAAGACGGAAAGATGAACATTTTGCAAAACGTCATCATTTCCTAGTTGGGATTCAACATTTCATAGGGAGAAGTAGGAAAGGTGATGAGAAAGTCACAGCGCTTTTGGTCGACATTGCAGATATCATAATATACTGTTAAACTTTAAATACTTAGTAGGACGAAAAGGGTGGATTTTCTCTGCTCTTTTTTTCTACATTCTTTTTAATGATCTGCCATTAGATAATCCACGAATTCAAGAAGGGCTTACACTGGTTATTTCAAGAACCATTCCTTTACAGACATAAAAATCATATATCGTTCACTTTTCGTTCTATTTCATGAAACGCAGAAATTTTCTGACAATCAACGATATTAACCGAAAAGTGGATGCCTTTGCAAATATTTCACACACCCCTTTTCACAACGTCTTTATCATTATAATGGCCTTCCTTTAGCGAGCAAGAGGTTTATTATAGAAAAGAGATTTATCATTAAAGTATATTGAAGGAGAATGTCAAGAAAATAAGCTGTTATATGCAGTCTGTATTCTAAAAAGAAAATTCTAATCAAAACTTTATTTTTTGCCATTGAGAATATTAAGTCCCATGTCCAAAGAAGCAATATTCGAAACCCATATCTTCAAAAAACTGCTTACATTCACCTGACTGCCGACAGGTTTATCATAAGTCCGTTTTAATTTTCTATTTCAGGAAGGGAACTGAAAGTAACCATCAAAGGTATGGTACTATGTGTGTCCAGCTGTAGCTGGGATTTTGTAACGATTGCTCCATGTTTTTGCATTACTAATTCAAAAAATTGTACCAAATCTTGGAATACGGCGTGGTTTCAATATCTAACCTAATTCAATAGATTTTCTTTATATTTTTATGGACTGTCACTTTTACAATGCCTGCAAAAATTACTCGAAACACCGAGCCATAATTGGTAAATTTGTATGATTTTCATTGCTTTTCCCAGAAACTACTATTTCCGTCCCTTTTCCCAACTTTTTCAGAACAATGTTGATAGTTTAGGAAAATACCATACAAGTCGGACGGAAGAAATTACTTCCAAATCTACTTAATCGTTTAGTATAAAGCCGATATTTTTCCCAAAGGGAGAGGGGTAGCTGAATTTGCTCTTCTGAACTAACGTTAGTACTCACTGCATTGCCTGCTTGAAACACAATTGTCCACTGATCAACCCATTCGTATCTACGAGCTTTGCTCTTTCACACTAAAATTCCAAATACCCTGTCGGCGGATACTGAAACAAGTCACACGTAACATTGCTTTCCCAGCTTTTCCTTTTATACTCGACATTCCTTTACATGACTGTCTAGGTCTGCCTAACATGCTACTAAAGTTAGACAAGGATACCCAGGGTGCAACTTTCAACTTATACTTGCTGCATTAACCGTTCTTGTTAAAGTGACTTTAAGAGATCTCTTATATCATGATAGAGCCAAAATCAAGAAAAAGCTCAAAAACTGCTGCGAAGGTGGTGCTTATGAAACTGAAACTTCATGCTGTTGGAGACAAAAGAATACCACAAGTACTTTACTTTGAGCCTATTCGTTTGATTATGCTTTATAAGGCCTAATAATGTTTCTTGCAGACTTTTGCTTTTGTTTGTTATTATTTGAAATGTCTTAGGCTATGAAGCACTCAGACTGAGTTCAATTGAGTCTTTGTTTTTCATTCCAAGATGTTAATTAAAATGGACTATTTAATTTAACTTTTTTAATATTAAAATACTTCAGGAAGTTACGAAACTGTACCTTGTTTTTGTGAAAGGATACTTATTTCAATCCAAAAAACTAATTTTTGATAATTATTTATACCATTGATAAAATGTGTCTTTTCAGGATGAAAAGGAATACTTTAATGTCATTTTTGTAAACCTCGATGGAAATAACAAGCAAGAAGCAAATCCTATGTTTTTTAGCAAGGTGGGTACTGTTCTTTTCCAATTATTTTGGAACCTTATTTTTCCGGCTAATGGCATACACTGCTCCTCATTTTTGTTTGTAAGCGCTCTATTTTCATCACTGATTTTTTTCTGTCTGAGATATTACTAAAATATTACTAATTCTTGAAGTATATTTAGCTTTTTTATATGAAGCTATGTTTATTGCACGATAATTATTGTTATAATGGTTATTAAATAAAGATATGTTTTTTAAGCGATGGACTGTTGGTAGAACGATAGACTATATAGCAAGCTCGAAGGGGATATCAAACAAAAACAACATTGCAGGAGAAAAGGTATGCTTCCGAATTGTTTATATGTGTCTCGTACCCCCCAAAGTATCCTAGCCATTATTTAACATCCAAATGTCAGATATGATGATGTACTTAAGCACCCTCAGTTTAGCCATGCTTCACGTTATAGCAGCTACACTCACGGTCAAGTATATTTCTTTTGCTTTATGCATATTTATCTTTAACCTTGTATTTTCTCTCTATTCTGCTGCTATTCAAATTTTACAAGTTATTAAATGATCAAGTATTTGTTATTAGAGGAATTTATAATTAATGGACTGAACTGAATTAAAATAAAGTGAACTATTAATGGCATTAAAATGATTTATCTCATTTTTTGTATCTTTAGGTGTTTAGGCCTATTTTGTTTGGTTAACGTTTGCTATATATTCAACTTTTTTAGCTAGGAATGAGCAACTTTCACAATTCTGTGATTTTAATGCCCTCTTTTATTTCTCGCCACATGTTTTTGTACCATACGATCGCTCATTGTTAAAATACTAAACTATTTTGCTTATTTGTCCTTACAGTCATTCAGTTGTTAATTTTTAACCCGATGCAAGACAAATATGAATCGGATATACTCCTTATCATAACTGACAGCAACTTTTTGTAGGCCGTAAATCCCTCAAAAAGGGACCTTTTTATTGGTATAAGACACAAATTTGAATAGAAACTCCTTGTTAGATACGTTAAACAGATAGTTATTTTAATTTCGAAGTATATCAATGGCATATTAAAAAAAAATTAAAATATGTGCTAAAAAATTGTCTCTTTTTTCTTGCACATTTCTAAGAGCGGTCATTTTTCACCAGCCCTTTAGAAGAGGTTTTAATGGTTTCATTAAAACAGGCCTAACTTTCCCTCGTGCAGTTTCTCTTTACCTACTTGATGTCTTTTTCAAATTTACTGTAAAATGCCAGTGACAGCTGTTGTTTTTCCCTCCTACAGAAACTGCAATTACTCAACAACGAAGACGTGGCTATTGACCCTAGCGAACGCCTGGAGGATTTGATTAGGACAAATGTAATCGATCTAGATGTCAGAACGTTAAAATTGTCGTATTCAGTATAATGTTTAAGAGCTTCCTGGTAAGTTTACGTCATGCTCATAAGAGAAGGGCATAGAAAGAATAGCATAGAAAGAAGGACAGCCTGACTATAGTACCAAGTTGTTTTTTTCAATTGTTATCAAAAGAATAGAATAGGATTTTTTGAAAATATATAGACAATTATTATTTGCAAGAATTGCACAGTAAGCGAAATTATGGCTTTTTTTCAGCTCTAGTGTTAATGATATCGATTTGAAGTAACAAAATTTTATTTGTAAATAGAACAATAGCTTTCGGTACACATTGCCGGAAGATTTATTTTTTCTGGTGGATGAATTTATCATGTATCAGTCGTGTCATCATGGATCCATAAGGATATAAATCTTAATTTGAAGGAATTTTCCACACACACAAAATGCCAAGGCAATTAAGTTTTATATCGGAACGGTTTTACTACACAAGCTAATTCGCTAATGGACTACTAGGAAAGCTTTCGTAGAAAATAATTGATACATTGATATATATTAAATAGTTTGTTTTCCACCCAAAAGCCATTAAAATGCTGAGCATCTATCTAGACTCAGTGCTTGTGTTTAGTTCATGGTATTCTAATGTTTTTCACTATCATTTCTGATCAACCTTTGTTAATCAAGAATTAGAGTATTTGACGATTATCGCCTAAGACTCTTTTAAAGCTCTAGCGTCCCTGTAATTAGGTTGAATGGATAGTTCTCTTTTGATTAGAATCTGATGTTACAGTTCAAATCTGGTATATTATCGAGTATACAATCCGAAAATACCATTCATATTTTGAGCTATCTCTTCCATTTTTGGTTGATTTGACGATCTCTAGGCTCAATCATATCGCTTAGCACGGGATCACAAGGTCAAGACATCAACTGGTTGTTTGATTGACGTATAAGTATCCCTCGGGTGATAACGAGGCCGCGTCGTTTTGTGCTGCAAGTGTTTTTATGAGGCCGAAGGACAAGGCCTTTCGCGCGGTTGAATTTGTAAATTACTGTTAAAATGATAGCTACTTTATGTGACTGCTGGTTAGTGCTACTTCTTCTTAAAGTTGGTATTGTGTACATGAAGAATCACGTCATCATTAAGGTGGACTAAGCATCTGTGGATAGAAAGGACCTTTATACGTGCTGAAGAATTGGAGTTCATTTCGATGATAGAAGAGCATATTGATTGGAATTTTTTTAAATTTAATTATTTGATTACACCAAGTGTGCTGTTTGGTTTTACTTAAGTTTGAAAACTATTCAGTGACTCGGCAACTATTTCACAACCACACTTGTAAGACAGTATTCCAATATTGTTGTCGTAATTTCGAATCGCGAAGAAAGTTGCTCATCTGACTGGCGTGCGCTTCACTATGGTAAGCAAAACCATTTTATTGGGCATCATCTTTCAGACATTTATCATTAGAACTGCTGCTGAAGCCGATGATAGCCTTTACAGCAGAAGCATTGCGAATTTTATGAAAATTCAAAATGAGCTGAGAGCAATGCACCAGAAAGACCTGGATCGTTCATCGGATAACGCAGGACAAGATCGTTTACCAGAAAATCAAGGATCAGACAGTCTAGCACGCCGTGCTGACGTCTTAAACCCCCTGCATGAAGGTTGGAGTGGTCATTTACTACATCACGTAAAGACGCAGCAGATCCCTGACTTCGGACATCATGAAATTCATACAATGGATGAACATGGCGAGAAATTCCATTTGGATAGCTCTCCCCGTCATCATGTACACCATGGTCATCACCATATGCCTCATTATCATCACGAGGTTCATACTTTCCATCACGATGGTGAACACCCTCACACCAACCATGAGCATTTCGTACACCATGAGCCTATCTACCACCACATTCCCGTGACGCATCACGGTGGTCATCACGTGGATCACCATGACGAAGACGAGGAGAGCGGTGACCACGAAGAGCATCACGATGAAGGAAACATGCATGGAGACACCGAGGACTGGGATGTTGGTGGAGGGTATTTCCAGGTAAAAAGTGCCTAATCATCTGAACGATCTATTTCATTTCTTTTAGACTGTCAGCTCAATTGGTTTGAACAGGTTCCGAAGCACAGTAAAACGTTACGTAAAAGCGTCTTTGTTCACGATAGCAAATTAAGTTCAAAATATAAATGATTTGTTTGCTATATTTTTCTTTGAGTTTATGTTTTGATGTGATCAAATTTCCACTGGAACTGGATGGTTTATTTTAAAACATTCAAGTTTGCTATTTACTTTTAATCTGTTCCAATAGATAAACATCTAGAAGCATCAAAAGATTTTTGCTTTTTAATCAATCCATATGCTAATTTGTGAATCATATGTAAAGCGCCTGTTTTGATTGCTTGTTTTCAGCCTTTGTTATTGTCATATATCATTCCATTTAGCTTGAAGAGCACGGAAGTGATGTAAACGTAGTGGCCTTGAAAAAACATGGCACAAAAGTGCATATGGGTGGCGGCGATTTCAACGTCATCAGAGATCCGTGGAGACACCACTCGCTGTTTGCCGGACTATTTCACCCACACGAAATGCCGGGACACGGACATCTTCCAATGGAACAGTTTCACCAACATTTTACCTACATTGCTAATGATCGAGCCATCAATCATCACGTGTACGAGCATCACACGCATAACGAAGATAATCATATCCATGAGCGTGATCCAGGACACGAACACGACTATTTCTATAATCATCACCCTGAGCCTAACAATCACGGAGACAAACGGGTTTTCAACATGAACCCATCGGTCAATGTAACCGCAAAGGCCCAAGTGAAGCAGAAAATTACAGGGTCAAAAGCCAACGAGGAGGAGTTGATCTCGATTCCACTCAGTTTCGCTCGCAATAGCGATAATGCCCCAAATGTGCAAGACAGCCCTTATATAGTTCCAGAAGAGGCAGAAAATGTCAAAAAATACCTTTCGTACCCTGTCAGGGACTCGAACTGGTTGCCTGGAGCCGTAGAATCTCGAAGCAGAGAGTGGAAGGTTGTAAAAGAAAAGAAGGAGCTACCAAAGGGGAAATCTCCCCGTCTTTCACCATTTAATGGCAACCATTTTGGCCCAAGTTCGCTTGGAAACCGGTTCGAAGCTCCCTTTGCGCCAATTTTCAAACGACAGTTATCTTCAGAATATTTGCCTCGGGAAGACAGAGGCATTTCAATAAAAAGTTCGATAAGAAGACCTTTGTCGAAAATACCATCTATTAGGGTAGCAAGACTAAAACGAGCATTTCTTGGGAAACTGCTCTCAAATAAGAGTTGAAGCCCGATGAAAAAGGCTTTTACATTGCCATTTAATATGGGGCATAGGAAGGCGCTGTTCAACTGTAACATGCTCTATGTATTCAAGGCCACATCAGTCTTTTTATATTCCGTAGCGGATAGAATTGGTAAAGTTAGGTTTATGCCTTAGTGTTTTGAAGCAAACAAGTTGTTTTATGAAGTAGCTAGTAGCGAAGCCTCTTTTAATGCCCCCAACAAAGCAGGGGCGAATTTCTTCCAGAAAACCGATGGCTACTTTTCAGGATGTGTGTTTACTATGAATAGATTAAATCTGTACAAAGAATAATTTCGTATAATTCAACGAGTGTTTCTTTTTGTTTTAAAAGCTTTTTTCGGTTCTATCAAGTCGATAAAATAGACGGAAATATCACAATGCAGAATTTGCCCTTCGAAGCATTAGTTACAAGCATGTTGATCGATAGATAAGTTTTTGAGTGAGTTTAATTTGTGCTTTGTCCACTCTTCTTTTTACGGGTAGATTTGATTTTTCGATCTTGCACTTGTTACCAGTTGGCCGAATTTCCCGAACTTGGAAAGTCAGCAAAGTAACGAATTTATCTTCATTATTTAATAAACTGTTTACATGTTTTGTAAAAACAGATTACGTGTTTCACAGATGTTTCCAGTAGGGATCAAAATTTGTTTACACTGTCGAGGTACATACTACCTGTCAGGAGTTCATAACCTTCACAGAAGGAAAAATTCACCTGCTGAAGTAGGTCTGCAGATTAACATTGTCTTTCTTCTGTAATTTTTGCAAAATCATCGAATCTCATACCTAATCTTTCTAAATAAAGACAAAGCTACTCTTTCCTCTTTCCTAACAGACTTTGTTACTGTTTTTACATAAGATTCAACTTCTTCTCGTTGCTCATTTGTAACCTGAAATGAAGTTTTTGTATCAAATACTGTCATGACAATTATGTTTCTGTGGTAGAGAAAAAGAAATAAGTTTTCCTTTGTTTTTCAAGAAAATTTAGTTTCCTTTGATTAGCAGTAAGAAGAATAAAAAGACAGAAAGTCCTTCGCGGTACTTTTTATTTCAAGCCTGTATGTTTTCGCTTGTAAAAATACCGATATTTGTTGTCATGACAACGGTCAAGGTTGGGTGCACTTGATCATTTTCATGAATAGCCAGTTATGAACAAGTGAGCAAGAATCCAACAACCAGGAGCTGATCTGTCCTCGCTATTCATGCCTTTGTTCGCAGATTTTACACGAAAAAATGGAGGAAAATCAAAGCTAATTTATAAATCGTAATTCTAGGTAATTAAACACAAGTCTGCTTGCAGGGAAAGATGGATGATAAAGTGTTTCTGGTTTTTCTTTTAGTTATCAATGGATTAGCTTTGATTAACTGTTCTACGATAGTTCAAAGACCTAACGCTGAGGATTTTATACACGATAGCGAAACGGAGAGTGCAGATACAGAGAAAGTAACTAAAAATAAGAATACAAAAAGACAGTTTGTGTTTTATCCACACGGCGAAGGATACGGGCATCATCACCGCCACCACCATGATTATCACGAAGGGTTCTTTGATGGAGGGGAACATATGAGCATGCATGGGGATCAGTATGCAGACCATGGGGGCATGGATGATTACGAAGAGCCCCACGAGTATGAACACGTTCATCATCAGTATAAACATATTCACCATGTCAGTGAGTATCGTTTTATTTATGTTTCAGAATTACATGCTTTTGTGAACAAACAGGCCCGGCGTGGAATGCACAGGTAGACTTTACATGATCCTAACTTTCTGAGATAGAAGTTTTGTATCAGTATAAAACTTGATTTCCTTTATACGATTTGCTATAGTGTCATTCCTGCTGCTTCTAAAAAACCACATCCCATTTTGTTTACTGTAATTCTTTAGTAATATCTTTGATCTAAACGGGGTATGCTATCGCATCTGTGTTTGATTTTGGTATCCTTGTATGGTTAATTTATGAATTGGCTCCAGTTAGCCTTTTTTCACGTAATGTCTATCTGTTAGAAAAAGCAAAATCAAAGCTTAACTTCATTGTATTAATAGCGACATCTTTGGTTTAAAAAATGATCACAGATCCACATGTTTGTAAAAGTGTTACAGTTAAACTACCGTATGGTTTAAAAAAATACTGGAGTTGAAGTAGTTATATCTCTACTTGATATCAGATTTCTTCGTAAAAAGTTATAAACGATTTTCAACTGGAAATCATTGGCTTTCTTCTATCTTCTTTGAACGTTAGATTTAGGCATTTTTACCAGAAATGTCGCGGCACGTCTATTTTCTAGTACTTATTAAATTCTGCATACTTTTCATTCGAATCTTCCCACTCAAATCTTGCTTTTGTATTATGATAGGAAATTGTCTTGAAAAAAAAAATGTAAAAAAGATGATTTTATATCGCAAAAATCCTAGAAAGAATAAAAAAAGATATTTTATCATTTTAGTATTATGATCATAAAATCTTTTTAATCCTGCTTAGTGACTGCTCCCATTAGACTAATGTGTTACCCCTTTAATTGTTTTTATAACAATTTTCAGTTCATGGCCGTTGTGACCCCAGCCCGTGTCTCAATGGTGGTACATGCACAATATTGGCACATGGCTACGAATGCACCTGTCCTATTGGATACCTCGGCATGCATTGCGAAAGTAGGTCCTTCTCAATTAAATCTGATGTGACAGCTTTGCCTTGTGAATTTACTAGCTTATTCCCACGATATTCTCATTGAAGTACGAAATTTGATGGTTAGATTGAGTCGAAACTTTCTACAGCATTAGTTACTTATTCAACGTCTCTATTAATTTGCGCCAGTTTGGAGCATTTAAGGAAACGAAGCCCCGAGCAATTTTTTTATATCTAGACTTTTGAAACTACAATTTTTTTAGCTCTTTAAACGTTTGACTTTTGGTATCGATAAGATGATGCCAGTTAAACACTGAAAGTTTTAGAAAGCTTAAAGTCTTTTCTAGAGCGACATTGTCGGTTGAGATCATATCGTGGCGGCTGCCTAACCGATAATATTACTGTTTTCTCAAAGTTATTTATTATACAATTGGATGATGTTAACTATTCTTTGCGCAGCTCGAAGCCAATGTGAGCCCAATCCTTGCCGCAACGGAGGCACATGCTATGACGTCGGTGGCAGCTTTGAATGTGTCTGTATGACTGGTTTCAAAGGCCAGCGATGCGAAGGTATATTTTGTTTTTATTCATTATTACGGTGATTATCCACCATTGAGGCATAACTACCATCTTGGGACCGGTTCTCGTTTTCGTACATTAATCTGTGTTTTATCATCCCAAAGAAGTTACCTTAATCATTCTGTTTTCCGCCTTTTACTTCAGGATTTACAGTACTTTGCTATGGATCCATTTATCATTTGCCTACCTATATAGATTTTTTATACTCTGTTGAGTGTTTTGTGAATGCTTTCTATGTACACTTTAATGGTTACACATCGCTTCAATGTCTTGCTGTTATAACACTGGTTTTTTGCAGAGGAGAACAAATGCCACCCCAACCCATGCAAGAACGGTGGAATGTGCACAGAGACCGAAGAAGGCTTTGAGTGCTCGTGCAAAGAAGGCTTCAAAGGCAAAATATGTGAAGGTATTAATGTCTTAGATGGGTAAAACCAATCAAATGTAACTAATAAAGGTTGAATATCTAGTTTATCATTATTTATTCTTTTTTCCAACCTCGTTTTTTCCATCTTTAACTTTTATTTAACTTTTGGAAAAATTTGCTTCAACAAAAAAGCAAAGGTATTATTAAAAGATCTTTGATACTTTTAAACCCTTAGGAACTCCCAAATGTAAGGGGGTACCCACAATCGCACACGAATGCAATGTGGAATTAAGCCTAGATGAAATTTTAAAGCTCTCCTGGAGATAGTTGAATGTGAGCTAAAGAGCTAAAGGTTCTTTGAGAGTACTAACTGTTTTTCTACTCTTCGATCTGACTATCTTTAGAGACAAACCAATGCAGCCCTAATCCATGCAAAAATGGAGGAACATGTACCGAAAGGAACGGAAAGTACGAATGCACGTGTACAATTGGATTCAAAGGACTCACATGTGAAGGTAACGTGCTCTACTCAGCACACTGTCTGTTCTGCTTCATTCATTTTTAATAGAGCATCCTCGTTGCATTCCAATTTAACATGATAGTCAGTGATTAAAGCATATATGCACTATTTTGATAATAATGTTTAAAAAGAATGTTCCAGTCAATGGCTATAAATTGAGAATCTTGATGCAACGATTTTTGCAAACATTTTTAGGAATGATATTTAAAATTAGAGTTATTTTCGGTTTAGCTATTCTAGAATCTTCCTTGGACCAAATTTTTCCTTCGCCGGTTTAATAACTAACGTAGGATAAGTCTTTGATGCAGACCTATTTACATTTTCTGCAGTTATGACTCTATATCACAACATTTGTCATTATGGGTCGTTTCGGGTTATCAATTCCTATTAATTTCTCATCTTTAGCAAGAAGTAGCTGCTCGTCTAATCCATGTCTTAATGGAGGAACGTGCAATGAAGAGAACATAGGCTATAGCTGTACCTGCAGAGCTGGATACAAGAACGTCAATTGCCAAGGTTTGAGTTTTCTACGTGATGCAGATGTTGTGCAATGATTTTATTTTGGAGAGAAAGCTGACCGTCACACTATAAATTTTAAAGGACCAAAAGCTGGCCTGTTTAATGCTAATAACAACATTTTCTCATACATTTCTACCAGCTAATGTCGTAACTGTCTAAGAATTTGGATTTGTTGAACCACATATATTACTCATACAACATAACTTCAAATTTGACATTTCTTTCTCATTGAACTTTTCAATGTAATACGACATTTAACAGGTTTTCAATGACAGTCAACTTCTGACCAATCTGAAAATCTTACTCGATTCATCTTTTCTTCTCTCAGATCATGTTTGTCACCCAAATCCTTGTGCCAATGGAGGAATCTGCTATGTTAAGAATGGTGCTCCTTATTGTGCTTGCCAAGATGGTTTTGTCGGAGACAAGTGCCAAAGTAAGAATGCAATTGGAAATTATGGGTATTATGGTAACAAAGGTGCCTTAAAGAAGTATCAAACACAGCAAGAGCCTATTATCAATTATGAATCCTGAATCTTGAGAATTTTATCAGATTGAATCCATTGTTGAAAACTTTTGAGAATGATCTTACTGTTCGAAAACTTTACTGCGTGATACTGGCCCTATACCCAGTGATCAGTAAGATTGAGTCCTCTGTTCTTCCCTGTGTCCCTATTCAACCTATTTAACTGTTGCCTAAAATTTGCGTTAACTGTTACTACAAATATAAGTTTAAAGGTTGTCTTGATATGCAATACTGAATCCAAAACCTATACCAAATCTGCACCAGAGTGCAGCTTACTAAAGCTAGATATTGTCCGTGTCAATGGATTTTCATGTTCTTCTTTGTCAGTAAGCATTTGAACAACAACTAGTGGTAAAACTGCCTTTAGGTTTCCTTCTTGAATATTCAGTTATAAGGACGATGATAATTTTTATGTTGTTAACTTTTACTTATAAAACGTAGACAAGTGCGTTTCTTTGGTTAGATTGATTCTCCAGTATTGATTTTCGACATTTTCTTTCCCAGTGGCTAGCCCTTGCGCTGCGCAGCCTTGCCAAAATGGTGGAACATGCCATGAGTATTACAACACCCAGACCGGAAGTGCATCCATTAGCAATGTTGTTAGTGGAGCAGTACCGTTGTATCATTGCACATGTGTCGAAGGTTTTACAGGAAAGAATTGTGAAGGTAAGGTTACCTAATGCCTTTTTGCGTTGTCGATAGATTTCTAATGTTTACAAACCTAGAAGTTGCCTGCCTTTTTCTTAGAATCTGTTTGTTGTGAATCTCAACTAGACAGAGTCTAACTGGTTTTCAAGAGAATTTGACCAGCTTATTTGAAAATACTTTTGCAAGACATTTCTCTTAATTAATACGTTGGGTTATTCACATAACTTTTTCAGATGATACAAGCATATAAAATATTTTTTATTGCTTATATTCAACTTGATGAAAAAACATTTGTGTTGAAAGTAGATCAGGAATTCAATTAGAATCTTAAAGATGCAAAGTTAACTGTTAATATTTTCAACCATATTTCCAAAGAAGTACAAATTAGTTGGTAGGCTCTTTGACTTCTACCAGTGAAAAAATTACAAACCTACTTGATTGAGTCAATAGGTCCTATGAATATTTTTCAATATGATAAGTAAAAGCCTTCATACACTTAATTTTTGGTATTTAACCATGTTAATTCCACTTTAGATGATGCATGTAGAGAATGTGATCCACATGCAATTTGTGAAAAGGGCAAATGCTATTGCAAGGAAGGATATACTGGCGATGGGAAATCATGTGAAAAAAGTAAGTTGTTGAATTCGTCTTTAAATATGGAGAGACCATCTTATAGTGTAGAGCGCTCATTAAGGCTTTTGGTAACTCTGTTGGCAAGCGTTTTATTCTTATAAGCAAGAATCATCTAGTCATTGAGTACATCAACACCAAAACTATCAGAGAAAGAAAATCAGTTACAGCTTTTCATCCTATGTTGTATAAACCCTCATTTTCACCTTGTTTTGTGTCCAACTCATCTTTTTGTAAAAACCTGATTTGTTTTCATGAATGTTAGTGTGAAAGTTTGCCATTTCGCTTTTTGGGAACACAATGCAAATATCAACCTCGCACGTATATATATTTATTAAGCAATCAATGTCGTTGTGATTTTGCAATCAGTCAATCAACGCTTAAATGATTTTGCAATTAGTTAATCAACACCTTTGTTTAAGCCTATTTTATTGCTGCAGGTTCTATATATATATGTAAGAGTAAGCAGAACAGAAATTCAGAGTTGCTTTATTTTCCCTCAAAGTTGTAAATGTCATAAAATTGCGGTTGTTTAGTCAGAAAGATGAAGAATTTAGAGCATATATTCTATTTATATTCACAGAGAGCATGTGCAAACCAAATCCTTGCCAAAATGGCGGAACATGTAAGGATGTCCAGGGATCTTATGACTGCACATGTACCACTGGCTGGACTGGTGAAAACTGTCAAGGTATTTTCTCAGTCATAAGTCATTTTATTAGAGAAGTGATTTGCAGCCCATATCATGATTATCATTTTAACTACCATATGATAATTTTGTTAAAAGTAGTTCCCGAAATATTTATGCAAAGCATCATTATTTTTAGTTTTCAATCAAAGAATCACAGAAGGTAGAATTGAAACGCTCAATCTAGAACTGAAATATTTTGAGAAGGCGCGTATTTAAATAAGAGTGCTCCTTCTTTTAACCCATGCCATAGCCTGAAGCCATATTCTTACTTGACAAGTTTCTTTTGTCTTTGTTGAACACAAAAGAAATCAGAAAATTTTTAAGGTGACAAGAAAGTAGGCAAAAAAGGGTTTTTTCTAGCGTATGGTCTTTTGCAGGCAATAATGTTTTAAACGTTTCAAAACAAGTTTTTGGAAGCGTAGTAATTGAAAGTTGTTCGACCGAAGTCATTTTGCGACGCTCCATAATATTAAAAATATTATTTTTCAAGAAAATTCCTGTTTGATATTGAGATTTTGTTCATTTTTAGATAAGAAATACTGCGAGCCGAATCCATGCAAAAATAGTGGAAAGTGTATCACTATTTCTGGAGGATATAGATGCATATGTGAAAAATTCAAGGGGGTCAATTGTGAAAGTAAGTTAATCCTTTTTCATTTAAAAGGAGGTAAAATAGCTATGTTTAAGAATCAGTCAGCAACATTAATGAACTTTCGTCGTGTTAAAAGCTAAATTCAGTTGGATTATGAAATTTTCATTAGTATAATCTCTTCGGAGCCGACAAACTATTCTTACTTACGGGATTTCCAACATACACATACAAAATACCGAAATGAAGAAGCTTACAGTAAAGATCGAAATTTGACATTGAAAATTCGTAGCAAGCACAACAGAGTTAACTAAAAGGCACTATATCCCGACGCATTTCGCTGGCCATTTAATTTTCCCATTGGTTGGACTACACAATAGATCTATTGTTACATATCCAACCGACAACGTAAGACTCATTCACAATGATTTCTCGGCGATAAACGCGCTGCACATATTGTTAACTCCGAACGGGTGGCTGACGGGATATCTTTAACGCTATCAGCCCAAGTAATGATAGGAGATAGTGATGACGTTATGATTTTGAAATAGCTTCATCGTATCCAATAATTTTGAAAAAGGAAGGAGAAACCACTCTATCACAAGAAATGCGACTAACAATTTTTTTTCAAGATAACCCTTCTGGTCCAAATTTTTCCTTTAAGAACCTTAAAAGCAATAGACAGATACAAAACTGCTTATGCCATCTTCGAATCATCTTCTGGCCAATCAAGAAGTGCCTGGTTGATATCACACTTGTTGATTGGCCAATGCTGATTGACAGGTGACTTAAGCAAAATATGTATCTGCCGATTAGCTTATAGTTCTGTTCTTATGTGCGTTCTTTTAAATCTTTTATAATTTATAATTACTTTCTTCGATTTATATTTTGAAACGCTTTTTAGTAGGTATATGAAATGTAAAGAAGCTGATATAGAATAGAGGTTATGTTTTGCAGTTTGGAACAAGTTCATAAGACATTAATCTGATTGTTTGTCGACAGAACCTGACCCATGTGATCCCAATCCTTGTCAACATAACGGCAAATGCACAGATGTTGGCGGTCAGGCATCCTGTGAGTGCACTGATCCCCGATATACTGGCGATAAATGTCAAGGTATTTTCAAATTTGCTACATTGTACTGACTTTCTTACAAATTTGAAAAATTTCCAGTACATGCCAGGATTATGGCGAAGCAATGGTTCAAAAACATCTAATAAGGTGTATATTAAGATCGTAAAAGCATAGGGTATATTTATTATCGAGCTGCATTTTTAAAGGAGTGGTGCTGCTTATTTCGTGTGTAGTGATATTTTCTCATCTTCATCTTTTGAATACGATTTTCAAGTGATATCACACCCATATTTTCTCAGTAGAGATCAAACGTGTGCTGACTGTCCATCAGAAGACTTCAAAATTTTCTCATTTTAAGTTTTTTTTCTTCCATATCACTGATTAATAGCGATGCGACTTGTGTAGCCAATTTTTATACCTACCACATCTCGTGCTTGCATAAGTCTACATGTACTTCATTTTGATTCACCTCAATGTTTGATAATTTACTATGGTGAATGAATTGGATTACAATGCTTGTGTTTGTTTTATTCCAGTCGACGGTTGCGGAGATTGTAGCCCGTTCGCTGACTGCCTAAATGGCAAATGCGTTTGCAAGACAGGGTACACAGGAAATGGCAAACTTTGTCAGTCTGACAGTAAGAAATTTTCGTGTTTCTTGTTGATCATCTTCTTTCCAAGAACACTTCCACTTGCAATTTTGGTATTAGGAATTCGTTTCCGACTGACCAGAGTTCCTTTTTATTAGATTATCTGATTAAACTGTACTTTAGTATCCTGTTAGGCTTTCATCCACTGGTTGTTATAAAAGAGCCCATTAATGGTATAAATCAACTTTTCTTAAATTGTCCTCATTCTTTCCGTTACTGAAGTTATTAGTGCACCAATTTTATGTTTTTATCGTTCGTTTTTATCGCTAGCTGTCTTTCCATCCTTTTTTCGTTTCAACTTTAGTTTCATTTCTTTGTAATTTTCTAACACATTGTATTATTCCTATCCGATTTTCACATGTTTTTTCTTATATATGTTACGCCCTGTTTTCTTCATCTGCGCCTATATTTTCTCTTTAAATTTGCTATTTTATTTTCCAATAGCTTCATCATATTTTTCATATGCCTCCAACGCATTCCATAATTTTCACCCGCCCTCATTCCTCTATTCCGTTATAATAATAATAATAATAATAATCAATTTATTTAAAGTTGGCGCTACATAGCTATTTACAAAGAAATGAGCTAATCCAAGCCAACTGTTAAAACTACTACATCAACTAAATACATACGAGATTAAATACATAAAATTTTAAATACAAAATGATCCATTAAAAAACTATAAAAACCTGAGCTATTTAAAAGATAGAATTACAAAAAACCAAGTTGTGGCACGAACGTCCTACATAGTTTGCATGTACAGTCTGTGCCATTCCAGCTTTTAATTTCTTTCTTAAACTCATTAATAGATTGAGCATTCCTTATGTGCTGAGGTAAAGAGAGCCAAAGACGCTGCCCTCTATATTTGATAGTTTCGGTTCCATAAATGGTTGTTCTTACTCTTGGTGCCATAAATTCATTATTATTTCTCAAATTATAAACAGCATGACGCTCGCAGAAAATCTCCCTCATAAAAGGA
The DNA here is from genome assembly GCF_013076305.1 of Rhopilema esculentum. Next base: position 2,309,138 of record NW_027019640.1, read on the forward strand.
GGGTTGATATTTCTCTTTGTTTTAAACATTTCAATCATAAGATTTCGCAGGTGTTTTACATGAATATTTACCGAGCCATCATTTTCTAGCAGAGTGTTGAAGCTAGAATCATAGTCTTTGTATGCAATTCTCAGAGCTCTTTCGTGTATTCTATTAATCTTACTATTCAAGTGCCTACTGTGGAACATCCAGACTAGTGGACAATATTCGAATTGGCTAATTACAAATGCTCTCATTAAGATTTTAAGTTTATTAGCGTCCATGTATCCAGATATGCGAGCGAGGGCGGTGAGTTTGCTACCAGCCTTCTTACATACTTTACTGATATGTGTCTCAAAACTGAGTTTTTTGTCTATCACAACACCTAGTAGCTTTTCCTCTTCCGAGTTTTCTATGATAGAATCTCCTACATTAACTTTAACCTGTTGATTAGAACTTTTGCCAAGAATAAGTAAATGACATTTGTTTGTATTCAACTTCATAAAGTTATCAGCGAACCATTGGATAGTTATACTTGAGTCATTCTCTAGCCTTGCAATTACATTATTGAGATTTTTATCTCACGCATATAGAGTTGTATCATCCGCGTAATTGCAGATATCCGTATCCATTAAGGAGAGAAGTAAGTCATTTATGTAGATGTTAAAGAAGAGGGGACCAAGAACTGATCCTTGCGGAACACCAAGGAGCAATTGTTTGTAGGTACTGAATGATCCATTAATCTTAACTCTCTGATGCCTATTTTCCAAGTAGCTGTTAACAAGACACAGTGCTTCATGGCTGAATCCGTAAGCATCTAGTTTTGCTATAAGGAGGTCATGTTTAATACAATCAAAGGCTTTCGAGAGATCCATAAGGATTGCGCCAACATTTTCTCCCCTGTCTAAGCTTGCTTTCCATTTTTCAAGCATTCGAGCTAATGCGTGCTGCACATTGTACCCTTTACGAAAACCACATAAAAGTGACGATAAATACGATTGCATATAATCAATAATCTGTTTATCCATAAGTCTCTCAAAAACCTTTGAAACAGTTGGTAGTACACTAACCGGTCTGTAATTTTTCTTATTGGTTTTCTCCTCCGATTTGTGGAGGGAAGTGACATCTGCTAGTTTTAATAGGTCGGGAAAGACACCATTTTGAATGCAGTTATTGAAAATAAGCTGCAACGATTCGGAACAAATGTCAGAGCTATTTTTCAGCACTCTCGCGGGTATATTTCCAAAGGTTGTTGCCTTTTTAGGATTAAGCCCCTCAATTTCAGAGTGTATCTGTTCCACAGTAACCTCTTGGAATTTAAAGTAGCCTTTAATTCGAGCAAAACTGCGAATTTTCCTAATGCTAGGGTGTTTTGAATATTTCATTATAGCCTTTTCTATAGGATCTGATAAACCATCTGTACTTATGGTAACCTCCCTGTTCCCTGTCAGACCTAATGAGTCAGTTATCGATATAAAATAATCGTTCATGGCTTCTGCAACTTCCTTATCATTGGAAATCATCCTATTATTATCGATAAGGGTAATATTTGAGTTCGATCGACTTTTATCGGAAAGGACAGGTTTTACAGTTTTCCAAAATTTCTTGTTGTCTGTAATATCAGAAGTATTCAAATTTTTATAGAAATTTCTTTTTTCCGTTCTAAATAATTTGACACACAAATTACGCTGTCGACGAAACGCTTCCCAATGTTCAGCTGTGCGGCTTTTATTATATCTATTTTTCAACCTAGAGCGCAGCATAGTAGCTTTACGAAGAACTCGATTCATGAAGGGACCATCATTGGCCCTTGCGTATTTTTTCTTCATCGGTGCATGCTTATCAAGTACCTTCTCAAAGCAATTTTGAAAAGAACTGTAGTCTAAATCAGTTGTTTTAATGCTAGCCAACTCTTCCTTAAGTTCTCGTTTGAAAGTCTGCTCCGAAAATTTCTTATATTCTCTATAGTTAATAACAGTAGGTCCAGCCTTTTGGTACGTCGTTTTCAAAACTGTGACTATCATTTTGTGAAAGTCAGAGAGACCTGTCTCGGTAGTGGTGGTATGTTGGAAGCTCCTATATCTGTTGGTTAAGATTAGGTCAATACACCGTGGATTGTCAGCCTTGAAACAGGTTGGCTCCTTCACCAGATTTCTGAGGTCATAACTATTCATAAAAGTACGAATCTGTTGACCTGTCTCTACTGTATTAAAATCCCCAAGTAATAAAAATTTGTCATATTTTTCACTGTAATGATCAACTGCTTTGCCAAGATTTTCGAAAAAGTGTTCTTGTGATTGGGACGGTGGTCTGTAAACACTGAAAAGAGCCCACTTATTCCCCCTTAAATTGATTTCAAAACAAATACATTCAATGTCAAGATCAAATTTAAATGACTTTAACTGCTTCATTGTGATGTCACTTTTCACATAGACCAACAGACCGCCACCCTCACAATTTCTGTCAAGCCGTAGTGGATCAGCATAACCTTCAATATAGAATTGTCCCTTTGGGAATGAATCATCAATTTTTGTTTCGGCGACCATTAGAATGTCAAGATTCTGTGAAACTATCGCTTTTAGTGCATCAAATTTATTTCTAATGGAATTTATATTTAGATACCCGATAGTCATACGACCTATGTTCTTTAAACGCAGATTATGTAATGCTGATTTTGCATCACTGTCGTCGGTGGTGTCATGTAGGTCATGCGCAGTAGTTCCAGCAGTAACTGCTGGGGCGTTACAAATACTGGCGCTGGATAGATCAGGCTTCCCAGGTTCTATGCCGATGGGAAGCTCTTTGTATGGTTTTACCCCCTCGATTTCTAGTCAGTATCCTAGATTATAAATAAAATTGTTAGCTAAAAGCGTGTTTCCACGGTCATTTAGATGTAGCCTGCTACGATTAAGGTGTATGCTTGGATCTATATTCGAATTGTCAATGAATTTCAAGTTCTTGCTTATACATATTTGCTTCAGCAACTTGTTTACCTCAGTGGCTTTTCCATTTAACGAGTCGCCCCGGGGTACCAACCCTGAAATCAGGACCGAGTTACTCCTGGTTTCCAATGTTCTAGCTAGTTCGAAGATGTCTCTAGCGATGTTGCAGGCAGGTTGGGATCTTCTCAAATCGTTCGTACCACAGTGAAGAATGATTGTCTTCGGATTTTTTTTTATCGTTGGGCAAACGTAACTGTTCATACAATCCACTGTTGCTCCTGAGAATGACTTAACATAAACATTTCGGTCATTCTTGATTGCTTGCTTCATTTTGAATCCTTGAATATTTTTTACCATGGAATCGCCGATGATAGTAATACAATCCTGGGTTCGTTTTGGCTGTTGGTCTTGATCAATAACACGATGGAGATCCTTTTGCCTTGATGGCATTCTTTCCAAATCTTTGCGAATAACTCTTTTGTTCCTTGCCGTAACTTTATTAGATTCTTGTGACTTTACTGGAGACTTTACTGTACAAAAATGATCTGAAGCAGTATCATTCAGTTCCAACGATGACAGCAGGTCAAATTTGTTCGATAGCGGTGGAAAATCCTCATAACTTGCATGCCAGTCGCATTCACTAGATGGCCTCTTTTCCTTGCTTGTTCTTCTGATTCCAGCTCTCTTGGGGATGATTTGTCTCCATTCATTGCCTTTGTCTGTGTAAGGTCCTGCATTATTCTTGCATTCGCTACCTTTGTCTTCGTTTCGATTGTTAGTCCTGCCATTTTCCATGTTTGTGAGCAAACTTGAAAGTAGATTGTTCTTATTTTGAATTTCTGATTTGAGAAAATCCACCTCCCTTTCTAACCTTTCAATAAGCACTTTCTCATTATTTGCCTTTTCCAGATATTTTCCTTCCAGATTGGCCATGATCTTGTTTGCGAGACGTAGCTCCCTTTGTTCAAGCTCGGCACGAATGAAGTCCATGATGGTCGAGGGAGGGCTGTCATGGCGGGGTGCAAAAACACTTTCCCGCTGTTTCTCCTCTTCTTTCCTTTCGACATTACTGTCTTCAGTCTCGTTCTCTATTATAGAAGAGTTTTCATCCTCATCCAAGTCAGATATGAAGAATGAGTGCCTCTTCTTCTTGACCTTTCGGAAAATAACTCCCTTGGCTTCGAGTTGATCTACAGTGTCAGCCACGTCGGTGTGATTTAGGCCATGCCTCGAGTTCACAAAACTTGTGATGGCGAATTTGTCTGGTCTCTTCTTTAATTTTTCTCTGATATAATTGATTGCATGTGTGATTAGTTCATCACTACAACTCATCTCGATAGATCTCTTTGGTAAGTATCGTTGATCTTAGAAGAACTTGCTGAGCGATGAAAAACACGTCCTACAACTCTGGTTGAAAAACACTCCCTGTCGCAATAAACAACTAAATTTCGCGGCTCAGCGTTTCTGCCCTCAGATGCTGTAGGTGAAAGGTTCGAAGATCATCGCATCAGTTAATAATGAAAGCTTTATAACGGTTTCCATTCCAAAAAGCAACTCAAGTATAAAGTATAACTACCCATGGGTGAAGCGGATGCTATGATGATATAACTACCCATGGGTGAAGCGGATGCTATGGTGAAGCGGATGCCGTTTTCCAACATTGACGATCAACGTTTTCCTTTCCAGGCAACCAAGGCGGTGATCCCTGCACAGACCATCAATGCATGAATGGAGGTACATGTGTCCCGTCTGGAGCTTCTTACGTTTGCAAATGTCCACCTGGATTCCAGGGGAAATACTGTCAAGGTATCTTTATAGATTTTATCACTACTAAACAAACGTGAATAAGCACCTCATACCCCCTGTTGTCTGTGAAACGGACATCTAAGCTATATTTTATACTGCTGGTTGCTTTTGGCTTACTCTATGCGTATGATACTGAGAGATTCTGTGTATCAAATTATCGCCGTACAGAAAAGCAAAGTTGACCAACGTACCATCATTTGTTGAAAACGATGGTTCTCAGAAACCATTACAGCTATATATTTGAACTAAGAATATGGAAGATGATCAGGAAAGGTCATATCTTGGTTTTTCAGGTTTTATATGACAATTCAGTTTCATAGCAATCCATTCAGTTGAAATTTGATAATCTTGCAGCCAATTCCAGGAGCTCGAGAAAGTATTTGAAGGTGTGGTTTGAGCCTTTCGTGCTCAGAAATATTCCGCCCATGCACTCAGTACTCATTTATTTTACTTCCTGTTTATTTCTCTGTTTGTATGAGGTAGTATTTTTTGTCATTCAGATGTAGTCAACGGTGGTGCTGGCGACCCGTGTTCCTCGAATCCATGTCAAAATGGTGGAACTTGCACGACCGTTGGCGGTGCATACAAATGCATTTGCCCAGCCGGATTTCAAGGGCCTACTTGCAGTGGTAACTGATTCATTAATTTGATTAAATTTTATATTCAGGTGTATCCAGATACGGCACAACTTCATATGATTTACAATCCTCAAACACGTTTTCTTTAGAGCACTGCTTTCATAGGTGGGGTAGCGTTCATAAATTATCTTTCTTTTATTCTTTCAAAATTCAAGCAATTTGTTTTCCAACCTCTTCCATCCACATCGGACTTGTGTTGCAAGCTTTTCGATTCTTACAAGTACTACCAAGGACATTGTCCCTGGAAATTAGAGATATTGTCCCTGGTTCTCTAACGTGGGGCATGTTAGAAACACAAGAAACTCTTCAGTGCTCAACCTTTCCAATTCTCCTTACCAAAGTCACGAACTTTCGAAGTCCGATAAGTCATTTTTCCGAGAAATTGTAAACTTTGGAACGCGTTGCCCTCCTTTTCCTCCAAAAAGTATAACCTGACGTCTTTGAAAAACATGATTCACCTCCATCTCTTATTAGCATCTCCTCCGTCTCTTGTTTGGGCTTTGTAATAGGCGTCCAGGCCTTTTGCTGACATCAACGATTTACCATCCTTTTGATAATTCTCTACTTTGAAATTCTTCGTGATTTTTTCATCTAGACAGGAGTGGAGGTGGTTCTCCTGACAAAGGTGATCCATGTCACCCAAATCCTTGCCTAAATGGTGGAACATGTAAACAGAATGGAAACGGATATGATTGCCTGTGCGAGGTTCAGTTCACGGGAAGTGTCTGCGAAGGTACAATCTCGATATTATTATTTATATTTAACCGTTTACCTGAAATTACGCTTGCTAATTTTGAAATTTGGAGGTGTAAAATTCATATTTGTGCTCGATCACACTGACTTTTCTGCCTTTTCAGTTGACAAATGCTCAAAATGCGATGTTCATGCAAAATGTATCAATGGGCACTGTAAATGTCGCACTGGTTACATTGGAAATGGCTATGAGTGTGTGAAAAAAGGTATGGCTCCTTCTGTATTGTGGACTGCAAATTTATTAAAAGTAATAATTTAGGGAGTGATTCCCTCATAGTTGAAACACATGTAAAAGATAAGTAGCATGGATAAATAGTAAGATATATTGAAACCAGAGTTTCACAAAGGACCATGCAATTTCTATGGCATAGCCATGGCTTATATGATAGGTGCCTGAGATAGACAGTTGTGTATTTACTAGGAACTTGTACGCTACTGATGACATAGCTTAAAAACAGAAATAAGTGACACAGACTGTCAATCAATTTTCTGACGTAGGCGTAGGTGATGCTATGACGTCTCTTTTAATGTAGATACCGAGTGTGGAGGACAGAAGTGTGGTCAGTACGCTGTTTGTGAGACAAATGTTTGCACATGCAATCCTGGTTTTGTTGGCAATGGAGTTCAGTGCACACGTAAGTCGGCAACTTTATTCTGATTGACAAATGCATTCACTCGCAAGTAATAGTGGAGAAATACTTTAGTTTGCCAGTCTGCCTCCGCATTTGATGTGTGCACCATCAGGGCTGCTGACAAAGAAGTTACTTGTCTCCATGAATTTTGGTTAAAATTTTCTTGATAAAAATGAAAAGGAAAAGAAAGAAATAAAATTGATCTAATTGCAGTATCAACAAAGTGAGCCTGCATGAAACCAGTATACTTTGTTTCAAATACCTTGAAAAATTTGAACGATCCAAGCATCATTTTGGGTGTAAAAAAAGAATCTTTAAATATTTAATCCAAACGAAACCTTGGGAAATTCTCTTTTGTTAGAAAGACATCTTTTGATCATTAACAGTTTTAGTTTGCTAGTACAGAGAGCTTTAAGGTTTTAGCACATGTAAGTAAAGCAAAATATAATTCTTTTTTAAAAACAATTTATCAAAATTCGAGCAGAGTTACCACAACCACGTATGTTCTTTTGTATATCTAACTACAGCCACGTTTTTCTATCTAATCCAATCTGGAAATTTACCTTGGCGAAATCTTTGGTTTTTCAATCTGACCATTTTGACTGCTTGATCTAGAAGTCAAACTGCTTCAATTTTCTGCTTGGATTGTTTTTGTTGATCTTTGCATTCGACAACTATATTTCTTGATATTGTTATATACACCATGGCTTGGGTTTTCTATTTTGATCTGGATCAAAGCCGTGATAGCATCTCTATCTGGATCGGATCTTGATCTGGTCTGGATTGTATCTGGATTGTATCTGGATCGGATCTGGATTGTATCTGGATCGGATCTGGATCTGGGTCTGGATCTTGGCTTTCTAGATAAATGCCTATTTCAAGTTAAACAATTTTTGGAACAGAAGACTTAGATTCATGTAGATTCTTATTGTATCTTTTTATCTTTCTATGCTCAATATGTCGCTCTAAAAATTATAAATGAGCTCAAATGACTTTAAATTAATACACAGTAAACTCACTTCATAATCGTGCCTCTAAACTTAAAAATCTCTTTAAGAAACTTAAGAAGGCTTAAAAATCTAATTAATTTAAAACTATTGCTCTTTCAGCTTAACAAATAATTCATTCAATTCTCTGGATTTTAAAAGTCTCTATTTGGTGATTTGCAACAAAGAATAGCAAATGTTATTTAACTTAATGCCTTAAATCTTCATGAATCTAAATTCAATAATAATTTTTAACAGCCACCCCTGCACCAGCTCCTCCACCGCCGCCACCTCCACCACCACCACCGCCGCCTCCTCCAACAGTTGCAGTTCCAGCAATGGACTGTGGCTATTGCGAAGCTCCAAAGAGATGCATAAATGGACTTTGTGTTCGAATGGATCCTTATAAAAGATCGATACAAAAACGAAACGTCTAATCGGAACTGAATCTTCGAACATACTTGCGTAAGCTTCTCCTTCGTAAGCTGCAGCCAAAGGCATCTTTGACACTGTTTTTTAAAGAAGCTACTGTTCTGCAAGATCACATGGTTTAGCATTTTAATTCCACTAGCATTTACTTTTGTGCCTAAGAAGTAGCAGCAAAAGTAGACAAAGAAATTGCCAAATAGCAATATTTATAAATTGTTAGCTGCTGTCGTCTTTAGTGGTGATAATCTTTACAAAAAAGGCAGAAGAATAATAGGTTGAGAGGAAGCTTAACCTTTAATCGTTGTCATTTGAGTACCCTTTTTGTGATGCAGTGCATAAATCTACTTGTGTAGTTAGTTTTCTTAGGTTTGTAACCAGATATATAACCTCTATGTAATATGAAATAAAAATTATTTTCTACTTTTCGAATCATATAGAAATACATTTGGCTTTTATTCTGTAAGAAACATCATTACCATTAAATACGAATATTTGTTTCAAAATCAGTATAGATTGAATATAAATTCGTTAAAGAGTTTTTAAAAGCTATACCTCGTAATTATTAGTCTTTGCATAATGCAGCGAGAACAAGTTACTTTTAAAATGATAAATATTGTGCAAAATGTATATGTAAACGCACGCGTTAAAATTGTCAATGAAAATTGGAAGTAAACTTTTCATTTCTTCTTTTATGCCTTTTTGAGTAGGCTTGCGGGCTCTTCTATAAAAATCATACACAGTGAAGGCCCCTTAAAATGGTTTGGGGAAGGGCAATAATTTAGGCTAGAAGCATAGCAATAGATGTCGTTATTTTCTTGAAGAACAATTAATGATTTTAGGATTAAATAGTTTTGAAAAATGCTTCATTTATTTTCCCTGGAAATGTTTGGCTGTAAATTCTTATACAGACATTCGTAATTTTGCGAGAACGGTCATTGTAATCATTAAAGGAACCAAGCGATTTATAAACAGAGCTTGGTAAGAGATTCAGGTAAATGGCTTGAATAGCAGTTTGTTACGTTCGAATGTGCGGACTACGGTGTTTTGTAAATCGTGTCCAAAGCCATCAATCAGAATATCGGGATATGTTTTGTTGCCAATTTCACAATCAACACGTGTCAACAAAGAGCGTAATTTCGCTGTAATGACAGTTCAGCGTTACTGGTGTTTTTTACCCTAGCCCATCTCATGTGAAAAGAATTGTGTTAACTACGTCTATTACTTAAGTAATGCTCTTGTTTCTAAGTAGAAAACAAACATTTGAAACTTCTGTTGATACCAGAAGATGAACTGCCAAAGGCTTCAAAGATTTTAATAACGTCAACTTAGTAGAAGAGACATTCTGAAATTGTCATCAACATACAGTCTCTTGAAGCTGCATTATGTTTGTTGCCAGTTAATCATTTGGACGTAAGATATGCCCATTGCATTGTGTGATTGGTATAAATGCAGACCTTCGAATGCCATTATTGTTATGTTTTGATGTCAATCAGTCAAGAATGGACTGTTGAATGAAAGCACGTACAAAAATCAATTTTTTCGGTTGTTTGGTTTCAGCTTTTATGATAAAGAATCAGTTTTTAAGCTGTTGGATCCATTTTCAGATAAGATGGCTTCAGATTTTCAGTTTTGCCGAATTCCAGGTGTTATTTTAGTTGCAATTGGAATATTGATAAATCTATCGATGCTGCTTCACATGCGAAAAAACAGTTGCAATTTGAACCCGAAACCAAGGCTTATCATAACGAATCTTGGCGTAACCAACATTGCTTTTCTGATCTTCATTTGCACTCACGCTGTATATCTGGAACGACTTTCCATTCCCAGCGTGAATAATGTTGTTCATGTCGTTAAGATATCACTAAGTATGTTGCAACTCGGAGCCAACATTGCATTAGGTTACGACCGATATTTTTGCACTGTAAAACCATTTAAGTACAGGGCGAAGAGGAATCTCAGATTCCAGTGGTCCTGCATACTTATAAACATTTCGATTTCTTGCTTGACAGGCTTAGTTTTAGGCATTTTGAGCAAAATACTTTCATATCCCGAAATGGAATCGATCGTTATTGCTATTTCGCGGTTTGCTGGCTGTGGAGTACTCTGCTTTATGTACATCAAGATATCTTACAGAGTCAAATATAGAAATGCCGTGCAACCGAACCAGGTAGCAATTTCAACGCAAACAATGCCGACTTCAAAAAGAAGTGAACTGGCCGTAAAAAGACTAGCACTGGGCATTACAATAAGTTTTGCAGTGTGTAGTCTACCGATTGGAATCTACAATATGTTTTATCGGTTAAATCCTGACTGCAGGACGTTTGAGGGTAAAGTGACACTGGTATGTTTGTCCCTGCATGGAGCGAATTTCTTTTTCGACCCAATCTGGTACTTTTATACAATGAAAAGAGTTGTGATGAAACGGCGTTTGATTTTCTTCGTTCAATCTTTCATTCATTTTATTTCCTTGTGAAGTTATATGATAGTTATGTATTTTGGCAGTTTTTGAGTTGTGCTGTAATTTTCAATTAATATCCTCTTGCAATATAGCTAACAAATTTTGTGAAACTTTGTTTTTATCTTGCTCACACATCGAGCCTGCCATTCAAGCTTTATTCCTTCAATAAGCAGATCATAGTGAGTATCATTTTTAATCCAATGAACTAATTGATAGATAGATGTTATTCATTTGAGCAAATATTCTTGAAACTGTTTCATACCTGTTTTACTCAATTTTCTAAAGAAAAAGTGGCACAGAATACTTGAATACTCTGAAGATCAACATAAATTCCCACCAGAAGTGCTGACAAATAAAGTAGCCCTGCTCAATATAAAGCAGTATTGCTGTTTTTTCTGTAAATACATTGGGAGTGGTATTTTTAATTATGCACAATGTCAAAAAACCTCCATTGAAATTGATGTCGTGATTATAAATTCCTATTCAAAGTTGCAATTAATAAGGCTATCTTTTATAATTTCTTATAGAAATAAAATTGTTCCTTTTACTTTAGAACTATCTGAGGTGATGCCCCACCCCCCACCCCCCTCTCCCTAGCGTCTGCCACTTTCCACATCATATCAATTCGTTGATAAAGATTGAGATAAAGTATTTATCTAAATATAGCGATTGTTATTGCTATGGAAGTTAATGGTGTTTTTTCTTTCTGAATATGCGATGCTATTCAATGCCATCGTGAGACTATTGACCATGAAGAACGTATTGTAACTGGGAACCGTTTTTTTCTACACACCAAGGCTTGTACTGGAGTTGTCAATACCGGCTAGAGTTTCGGTAATACTGTGGGTAACTAAAGATTCAATTCTGCGAACTGCTTATCCATATCATCATGCCCTTCTTTGCAATGTTTTTTAAAAAACATGTGATATTTTGTTGCCCTCTGAATAATTTCAAGAATCATTAAATCGACAATGCGACAAAATTTGCATTTCCAATTACTTAAAGGCAATTCAATTTAATGATTAGAAAGTGATAAACCACTATGAAGCTCCTTGTTCGCACCTATCTTTGCCACCTTTCGCAGGAAACAACTATACATAAGTGACAATAATCTCTCCACTTGTTGCAACAAATATATAAAAGTATGAATTTTCTTGGTTTATAATTGAACTTTGTCCGAAATATGTGGGGGGAGGGGCGGGTTTACTATCCATACGTGAATTGTGTGAAAATTTGTACAACTATAGCAGATAAATTTGCTAGTACATTAGCTGCCTTTTCAGTTGGAAAATGAAGACGGCAGTGCAATGATCGTTACATACCAGCTCAATAAATACTGAGCGTGGAAACTTCACAAGACCGTTGTGTTTTTAAGAATCGAATTATTTTATTTTCTTTCTGGTACTCATTTTTTTTGCTCACTAAATCATCGTTATTCTGGATTAAGTACCACACGAAACGTACATATTTAAATGGATTTTTCAAAGAAACCTAATATCCGGGAAGAGTTGCTCGGAAAAGGATTGTTCAGAAAATGATTGCGAAAGACAGGTTGTTCGGAACAATGTATTGGTTCGGAAAGAATACATCTAATCCAGTCTTTTCGTCAGAGACCTCGACTCTAGCCCTTCACTGTGAATCAACCTCAATTCTGAAACGAGGCCGTTGGCTATCGGGATACCGAATAATGATAGCTGGTTCCCACAGCATGAATATACACATACATGTATACAACTCAGGATTGATTGATTATTAAAAGTACGTGTTAATTACAATGTTCACGGATCAAGTCAATTGAGACCATGACAAATATCTTAGTATACTATAGATAAGTATTATTTAATAAATGTACATAAAATATATGAAGTATATATGGAAGTAAAATATATGAAATTTAGTGCATGTAGAAAAACATGTGCATAAGTACCTAGCAATGACTACAGTTTAATCCCGGGTCGGACGGGTCGGACAACTGTAAGTCGGACATTCAAGGGGGTTGGGGGGGGGTACGAATTTTTATTTTCATAAGTTTGGAATGTCCAATGGTACTAGAAATCTGTCCATTTTAGTGAAGGTCCTGGGTACAACTAAACGGGATTAAACTGTACATCAACAACATCATCAAGCGTTTCCAAACCAACTTTGCCTTTGACTACGTCTATGCCTACGTCTATCCTTACGTCTATGCCTACGTCTATCCTTACGTCTATGCCTACGTCTATCCTTACGTCTATGCCTACGTCTATCCTTACACCTATGCCCAGACCTATGTCTACGTCTATGTTTACGTCTATGTTTACGTCTATCCTTACGTCTATGCTTACGTCTATATCCAGATCTATGCCTACGTCTATGTCTACGTCTATGCCTACATCTATGCTTACGTCTTTGCCTAAATCTATGTCTACGTCTATGTCTACGTCTATGCCTACGCCTATGCCTACGCCTATGCCTACGCCTATGCCTATGCCTAGTGACTCTTAAATTTCATCTAAATCGCAATTGTCTCATACTGTAATATTTACAGATTTTCCTACACCCGTGTTTGTTGCGTTTTAAATATCAAATTACATATCATCAAGTCATCGTTTGCCAACAGCCCACTATCTCCTCTTAAGCTCATAATTTGAAGCATGTTTGCAAATCTACTTTTACTTTCGTAAAAAATTGTCCAGATCTACTATATTAAAAGATATGATTTATACATTAAACAGTTTGTGTCTCTCGATAGATAGATATAGATATATATATATATGCTGGTTTCAGCTTTCAAGTTTATTAATATCTACTCCATTAAATGATTTGTGTCGTTTATTAGACAGCATAGAAAGATAGGCCTTTGCACCGAGCTCGGTCGTTGATATCGTTTATACCTTGAATTTCTCAATTCTTCTGACGTGGCTACGTATCAAATTTCTCGAAATTCTCTGCTATCGTTTCAACGAAACACTAACATCTTTAATTAATCTAGTTTTCTTTCTTACCTACCCAATTATTCATTTCATTGCTATAGAGAGCAATCATCTTTCTATCAGTTTTAGTGAAGTTATTGTTCCGTATGCTGTTGATTGGCAAAGCGAGTTTTTCTTTCATTTACAAGTTCAGTTGAATTTTTAAAAATCTTCATCTCGCTTTAAGCTATTGTCTAGCTTTCTTCTTTGGCTGTTTCTTCTGAATCCTCTTTTGGTTTCTGTAACGCTGAAACAAATAAATATTCTTTATCATTTATTTCATTGCAAACCATTAATGTGTTCCAGCAGTTTCTTCTCAGATTATCCCAGAAAGCCTTAAATGAATATTAAGTTTATTGGTTTTCAATGAAAGGTGGATTGGTCACGTGACTATCTTTGACCAAGTGTACGTCATTCAGTTGTTCCCGATGTAAGATAAACCTTGCATTTTTGGACACGGTTGAATAGATATAATTTTTTGATTTGCATACTAAAATAGAATTTTTTGATGTGCATACAAACCGCCATTGGAACACCGGAGTCCGCATATGGAACACCGGAGGATCACCATGGTTACCAAGCCTTGTGATAATGTGTTGAACAAGATAGACCAAAAGCGGATAGAACGCTTGTAACAGTTTTCTTTGTTTCTTGGGCTTTTCCGATTTGTGAGTGCAATATTTTTACTGCTTTCAAATAAATGACGTTGCATCATCGAATTACAGCAAAAGATTAGCAACATCTAACTGTTGTTTGAATCCTTGAACTGTTTCAATAGCTCTTAAAATATCATAACTCAGGTATGATGTTATCAATTTGTGATATCATGATGTTCAAAATTTATGAATGAGACTATACTGTAGCTGATTAGATCATTTTAGCCTTTGTAAGCTTTTAGTTTTCAATTCAACGTCACTAATATAAAGAAAGGGTTATTGCGAATTATTTTTGTTAAATTAACAAACAAATATAGTAAAATGTCTCCATGTGATATCTTTTTTCTTGTTACTTTAAACAGCATATCGAAACTCCATTTTGGAGAGCATCTGTTTAAGAATTGTTGAAAAAAGTATGTACGAGTATAAATCTTGCCAAAGTTTGTAGCTTTCAAAGAAAGTTTATCCATTGCCTGTTTGTAAACCATTTTATTGGTTGCTTTTCACCTTTACTCTTTGTAAAAATCACGAACTTTTTCCCTGGATAAGTTTCACAAAAAGATACAAGACTGGGTACTGTTGCAATTAAGAATCTGTATATTAGCTTTCTAACATGATAAATTCCATAGGAAGTAACAGTAGCTAGAAAATATACAATTGTTTGTAGCTATTTTACAAAAAATACAGTATAAAACTGTTACTGAAAATAGTGTCTATATGGACTTATATGAAATTTCTATGTGATATGAAATTATATGAAATTTCTGGATGAAACTAGAAATTCATATCAGATCTAAATGAAGAGGCGCTTAGCCCTTTAGCTAACCTTAAAGGTACGTGATCCCATGATCTTTAAAGATACCTTAGCTGTTAAATTTGGTTATTTGTCTACTTGCAATTAGGTGCAGACTGTTTCCTTAGTATAACAAACAAGATAGAGTGATGAAAGTTTCAATCTGCATATTCCAAAAAATTGCTTTAGGTGGCAGCGTGACTAAAAAGCCAATCCATTTTGCAATATTTACGACAGCAAATTAAAAGTAAATTTAATACAATAATGATTTTGCTACAAATGTGCTTTATCGGACATACCCTGGTTTAACCATTTCGCTTTGATCTAAAAAAAGGGATCCTTCTAACCCTCTAGAAAAGGTCTCCCCCCCCCCCCGAGTAAAGAGTAACGTTCAAGAATGTTATCTAAGCACCCGTCGTATAAGTTAGCTTGGTTACATTTTATACGTGGGTTTCTGTCTTTGCAAAGATTTTAGCGATAATTTTTATATTCTAAACATTTTCAGAAATGCCACGTTTTTCGGAAAACGCCTTTGGTATAGAAGTGTTTTCCAGAGCCATCGATTCCTTCCCATCAAAATTTGAACCCTTTTTTTTACAAGAATGACGTTTAAATTTATGCTTAGGTTGTAAACGTTTTTGTCCGCGTTATAAGCATCAAATTATCGAACGGAGAAATCAAATTCATTGTTTTCCTGTCGTCCATTGCTAATGTCGTTGTAATTTATGTCCTGGTACGAGTTTCTAATGAATTTCTTGGTTCCTGGTGGACCCGGTGGCCCTGAGGGACTTGGCGGAGCAGGTGCTCCTTTTGAACTGCCAGGTGGGCCCGAACTGCTTGGAGCACCTGGAGGGCTTGGTGGTGCAGGAGTCCCTTTTGAACTCCCTGGAGGCCCAGGGGTTCCTTTTGACCCTCCTGATGGGCTAGGAGGGCTCGGTGCACTAGCTCCTTTTGAATCGCTCCCTGGAGGGCCTGGCGGCCCTGGGGGGCTTGGCTTCTTTTGGCCTTCACCACCTTGTGTTGTCGATGATGATGGTGGTGATGGTGGTGATGGCGGTTGTGGAGGTTTTGGTAGTGGTGGTGGTGGTGGCGGAGGTGGTGATGGTGGCGGTGGTATCTTTGTTGATGGGGCTTTACTAACAGGGGGACCAGCGGTAGATGGACCAGCTGTTGTCGGGTTAACTGTTGTCGGTTTAACTGTTGTCGGTTTTGCTGTGGTTGGGGGTATCGGTACGGTTGTTCCAGACGGGGTCGTATCCGGTGCGTCAGTGGGCTGTAACCCTGGGGCTTCTGTGGCAAATGTGGTAGTTGGTGCGTCAGTCGGTTTTTCTGTTTCGGTCCCTTCGTCCCCACCCTCACTGGTAGTAAGGGCTGCAAGAAAACGGAAAGCCCCGTGATATATCAAAGCAACTGAGGTTTCAAATGCTGAAGGAAGAAAGCCTAATGTTTACTTGAACGTTATAGACTGCCAGATGTTAATAACTTTGGATTTTTGGATTATGATTTGGATTTGGATTTTATCTGCAAAATAACTATATATATATATATATTTTTCTGCATATTCCTTACGATTAAAAACCATTTTTTCATAATTGATGACGTCATAAAGCTATTTCTAGATTATTAGAATTCGAACAATTCTCTCTTAAATAACTTTTAGATATTAATGTAATATGACACTGGTTCTAAAACTTATGAACTAAGGTTTCTTGCTAACCATAATTGAGCAATTGGTAGCAGATGTTGTTGATTTTTAATAAAATTTGCACATTTAGAGGTATCTTGTGGTAATCTTTAAGACTGGTTTGCCTGGATTGAAAATTCCATGAAATGATTTTTAACAGCACCCTCATTTTTTTACTCATTTGACACCATTTTTCCATTTCTTAAACTCCATATGGCAATGGTTTTCCACCATAACCATTTCTTTACTTTTTCTCTTTACATCTTCTCTGAGTGAAAATGTTTAGCTCTCCCCATGAAATCATAAACAAACCCGGTTAATAGTATCATGATGTTTGGAATAACATATTAATAGCTTGGCAGGAAGCACAAAATTCTGGTTACTTACGCAAGCAGACTCGATCGACAAACGTGTAGCCTTGATTGCACTGGCAGTTCCCTGTCGGTATCACGCATGTAGAATATTGTGGGCATTTTTGTGCACAAGTGGGAACATCTGAAAAACCAGTTATCTGTCTTAAAAAAGTGTTCTATACGCAATACCTAAGAAGCTTACACCAAGCATCATTATAGTTGGTTTCTTTAATGTTTGCGCTTACATGAATGCTGAATGTCTATTTTAATCACGCCAGCAATAAAGGTTTCTAAAGGTTTTCTTATAGAAACACCTTTCAGGTGCCTAATCAATGAATTAATCTTACCATAATTGAAGTACAGAGAGAGCTAAGGCGGTTCAGATATCAAGCCCTGGTCAATGTAAGATATGACTGACTAAAGAGTCTCGACAAGACAGTTGATTAATCGCTCGAGGACTGAGTTAAATGTTTCAGGACAAGGTTAATCGTTTCAAGGACTCAGTTGATCGCTCAAGGACTCAGTTAATCGCCCAAGGACTCAGTTAATCGCTCGAGGACTCAGTTAATCGTCTCGAGGACTCAGTTTATCGTCTCAATGACTCAGTCAATTGTTGAGGACTGAGTTAATCGCCTCAGACTCAGTTAATCGTCTCAAGGACTCAGTTAATCGTCTAGAGGACTCAGTTAATCGTCCCGAGGACTCAGTTAATCGTTTGAGAAATATGATTGATAATCGCCTCGAAAATCTTACAGCACAAACAGATTGAATTGGGGGGTTAAGCATTGTAAATATGCCAAAGCGTTTATGAAAGTTTGGAGGAGGTTGCCAACTGTCCTTGTTACTGTCGCCCTTGTTAAGATGTCTATGGCTTACCTTTGATACAATCATATCCGTTACCAATGAAGCCAGATTTGCATCGACATCTTCCGTTCACACATGCTGCGTTTGTGTCGCAGTTGGCACATTTATCAACTAAAAGGGATTATGATGCTGTTTGATTAAAACGACGAGACTGCTATTATTACGAAGCACAATCCATGAAAAGTCAAACTTATATTCAGACATGATCCGAAATCCACAATCTTTGCTATGTATCTTGATGACTCCTTTGCTCCTGTTCTTCATTTTTTCAAATTTTTTAAGTATTTACAGAGGTGTTTGACCTTAATTATAAGACTAAATTTGCCCAAAATTTGTTGTAGTATATTTTTTTTGTGAAATGACGATGCCTTTAGCAAAAGGCTCTTTTTGGTATATAGAGATATGGTTAATCTTGACTTCCAGACAAAAAAACTAAGTAAAAGTCTGCTTTAATGTAAGATTAATATGTTTTTACTCCCATCACATAAAGTTTTCTCAGGATTACTTGTTATAATGCTAATTGAACAACTCACCGTTGCATGTTGGCCCTGTGTATCTAATAAGGCAGATGCAGTCATATGATTGGCCACTCTTGACGCATCTACCTCCGTTCTTGCATGGGTTTGGTTCACAGACACCTGTCAAAAGAGTACAGGTAAAAGATCGCTTCTTTTTCATTCTATGACAGTTTGGATGTAGAAATAACAGGTTCAAGATCAAGGAGATGGAGAAGAGCGGAATCACATCCGACGTTTATTCTCTGAGGAGGGTCGGTATTTTCTTCTGCTTCTTGCAAAGAAAATTTAGATTATGCTGATCAGACGATTTTACAGCTGCAGGCAAAGCACCTTTCGTATCTCAAAGGATCAAGAATATAGATAATAGAAATGAAAATAAATTGGAGATCTAAAAGGATAATGGAGAATGAAGTATGAAGAGCTGTCAATGGATGCCTGGATGTACCTACATAGACCATATCTGTAGTGAAAAAGATTAAGTTACACAAACCTTTTGCCGGAGCCTCTTTTGGATCACAGTAAGGCAACACTGGGAACTTAGGAGGACACTCGCATTTGAGGAACTTTCCTGTTTTCGGATCACTTTTGCACTTGCCATTGTTATTGCAAGGATTTGGATTGCAAGCTGAAATAATCAGAAATGCCATTCAATGTTTGTTTGATACATATGTCGACCAAAGACATGTCTTTTTGGCAAAATATTCAGATATTCGACGAAGAGGAGATGCAGCCAAGGTATTCTCCAAGAGAAGCCAGATTTAAAACGAAAATTTTCGTTTCCAGCAATCAAAACGTACACATAAAAAAATTTACTCACGATCTTTGATTTGGCAATTTTTGCCAAGAAATCCTGCAGGACACTGGCACGTGTATCCGCCGCTTCCATCATCCATACAAACGCCATTGTTAACGCAGGGATTGCTTTGACACGGGCTTCCAGAACCTTCTGCAAATTTCAATATTATTCATTTTAGAATCTATGGTATTGATTCGGGAGGCAAAACGTAGAAATCATCTATCAATCACTTCATCTTTATTTTCTATCAAACCTGCCAACCCCCGTCTTACATTCATAGAGCATATGCATCATAAACATCCGCTTTTGCGCATGCTCTGATCGCAGGGACAGGGGTTGTTTATTCTTTAACAGACGTTCATATGCGCATCTGCTCATCTTTAGGTATTGACTGAAAGTCGTAAATCACCATCTGATTGTAACAAGGTCTAAGAAGAGCCAATTTTGTTTAAGAAGGTTTTTGATTTTCTTTTGGTTGTGCTAAATTTTTATATAGCAAAGTAATAAGCCAGATTTCTAAAACTCTCCATTAGAATAGAGTTAGTTGTTTACCATTTTAGAAAAAAAAGAGAGATTTACAAGTACAGAGATTCTTAACGATGCTATATAGTTTTCCATCCGAAGGTTTGAAAGTCTTCACTTAATTGTTTTATTGAAAATAAGTTATGTTCTTGTTAAGAGTACATAGCAAGACCGAAATTTTGACACTAGTCGCTGTTAGTATTTAAAAAAATGTTTAATGTAAGAAATATGGGATAATCTGACTTTTTATTTCCTGTGATCAACGATAAAAAGGAAGCAAAACGTAAATTTTGACACGGGTCACTATGACTATTATAAAATAGTTTTAAAACAAACAGTAGAGGATCAATTATTTCCTTCACAACTGGTGATAAAAAGAAAACTAGACATGAATAGAAATCTTACTTTTCTCTTTTTGACACATCTTTGCAATTGGGTTCATGATGTACCCTGGAGGACAAACGCATTTTCCTTCTTGATTGCACGTTATATCAGGAACTCCCGGCATGCTCTTCTTTGGACAACCACATTCTACAGTCGAAACATAATTTTTTTACAACTGGTTTGCTTGTCTTGTTGTTATTAGCTCAATGGAAATTGGCGAAATTTCGATTGAACACAAATTCGAGCTAAGCTAATGTATTGTTCACGGTGTCAGAGTCACTCGTTATTCACTCGGTATGAGCCACAAAACTCGAGTGATCAAAGTTTGTCTTAATTATCCAAAAGCAAACTATTAGTTGGCAAACAATTGAAAACAGACTTTATCATTTACCAAAGCCGTTCTATTACTATTTGATCTTATACGGACGTTATGTTAAGATCTTTTAACTGGTAACAAAGGAAATTAAAGATAAATTTGACAATTTTTTGAAAATATTTTCTTCGACATCTATGTGCAAAAAAATCGTCAAAAATATTTTGGTTGGTAGAATTATAATCAAAGGTAAGACCGTCTACCGTACACAGGCAATTCTATTTGAATTTCACCACCGACCAGCAACTTGAAAAGTTCTACGAGACTGAAAAAGAGTCCTGACGTTTTGTAAGAACCCTTGAATCTAGATTACTTTTGGTGCGTAAATAATCTTCCTCAAGGTCCTCAGCCAACAAGGTTTTACTTTTCTAGATGCTATTGCTAACATTACCTTTACAAAATGGCTTTGCCCACATTCCTTTGCATTCACAAGATGCAGTGCCATTTTCATCTCTGCATGTTCCGCCATGTTGGCATGGGCTAGGTATGCATGCATCTTGCTCTGTTGATTGAAAAAACTTCCGTTATTTTGGACATCTATGTTGTAGTCCGACTTTAATACGTATTATATTATTAGAAAATATAGTCTCTTCAAGTCTTTGAACATGCTGCAGAACTTAAAGTGTCCGTGGCAAAACAACCAAATGCAGAATAAAGCAAAAAAGCAAGAATCAAGGGATCCCTTCCATCGTCAATTTCTTATATATTTCTGTCTACATTTTATAAGCGACAAGAAATTCATTAAAATGATTGTCAACAGTTACGTACGATTGCAGCTCATTCCCTTGAATCCTGGCTGACAAATGCAGTTGTAGCTACCATCTCCTGTAGGCACACACTGTCCTTCATTTTTGCAGGGATTTGGGTCGCAAGGGTCTTTGTCTGCGCAAGAGGAGAAAGCCTATGACTTAACATTTAGTCGAGAAGTATAATTTCTTTTACATCATTTCTATTAAGATATCAAACTTTGGTTATTATTCTACAATTTTAGTGTACGTCGAATGCGTCTTTAATTATAAGATTTTGTGACGTCATAATTTGAAGAATATAATGATTTCAAATCATAAAATAGATTGATGCCTAGGTTTGCTCTAAAAAATGGTGCTTGGATCGCATTAAATTTCTTGAACATCTAAGTACCGAGCAATTTACTCAAATAAAAAGCGAAGGAATGTAACATACTTTTGCAATAAGGTGGTAGATATGGCTTCTTGCATCTGCAATCGAATTCGTCAGTTTCTCCTTTTTGCACACAGACACCGTCATTTTCGCAGGGATTCGGATGACAAGGGTCAGCTTTTTCTAAGGATAGGTCATTATGTTTAAAGTTTTAGTTTAAGCTGGATCGAGTTTACAAATACCCTGTATATAGCTCTGCAAATATACTGCAATCCTAATTCCTTAACAGATTTCAAGATGTAAATTGGACAATGCATCACAATTTCACGTAAAGGCGTTATCATACGCTAACACCTTGGGCGTGAAGCATAAAAATGTAAAAATAAAATAACAGAAAAAATGAAGGTTGCAAGGAAAAATGGATCAAAGAAACTCAATGTACATTAAAGTTGCAATCGCTACTCATATCAATAGGTAATTAATCAAAATTAAACTCATTTGTAACTGGATATGGTTCAAGGTTACTTTGTTAGATACATTTATATCATTATGTAAATTGTTTTTTTTTTCATTTTTGTAGCGTATCCTAATGAAATATAGATACTCGATCACGATCAAATAATTACATTAATCCTATCCTACAAAATTAATCCTACAAAAAAAACTGTTTCTCAATACATGTAGATGGTCTATGATGCGAATATATTTTCGTTTATCAAATGATAGTACAGGTGAATGTTAAGAATACTTATTTCTGTAATAAAGTGTATTCAACTATAGATTGCTATTTGAAATAGAGGGGTTTTCTATCGTTTATATTACCCAAAATATTACCTGACCTTTCATTTTACAATATCTAAGAAGAGAACAAGGATATCATGTAAACCTCAATTAATTTGAAACACCTTCTTTTTGTCTTGTAATGAAAACAGTTTATAATTTTGAATGAAATGATCTTACTTATGCATATTCTTCCATTTCCTTTGTAACCATCGTCACAGACACACTTTTCTCCTTCACAGTGTGCATTTTTGTGACAGTTTCTGCATGCATGAACTAAAAAAATGACATCATTTGAAAAAGATATAAACAAAAGTTTGTTGCTACTCTTTCGCTAATTCAATGCATTTAACAAAGAATAATTAATATCTATAGCTTTGATATTTAAAAAATAAGTGACAGGAATGGTAAAATTTTTGTTGTATGCATTATAATGCATTTGTTAAATGTAAGTTATAGTATTCATAATATTTTGTAAATCATTCTATATGATCATTTTCTCTTTCATTATCTGGCTTCAATCAATTAAGATACATTTTATATGCTAAGCTTAGATTCTAGATTTAACTTCATTGGCTTATCTAGCGAATGTTGCAGCCGCTAACTTTTCTGTTGTCATCTATTTGCAGAAATGTTTCCAGTCTTTTGAAAAATTTCTTTTGTGTCTGACATATGAAGCAAAATGTTTATGTAGTTATTACAGACCTTCGCATTTCTCTCCAGTGTAAGGCGGCTTGCAGATACAATAGAACTGCAGAGGACCATATGACCAGTGGAATCCAGAAAATGAATCTATGCACTTGCCACCATTTAGACAAGGCTTGGTCAGGCAAGGACGGTTCTCTGTAACAGGTATAGCAAAGACATATATCAATTTCAATTAACATTCAAAACTTTTTAGTTCTTCCTAAAATTCAATAAATTGGTGATACGGCTCTTCATGTTGTAACTATTTTTCTTAGGATGGCATTTAGTTTGAAACTGGCATCATGTAGAATCAGATACAATTGACGACAAAAAGTGAATTGCCTCAGCTGAGTGCAACATTGATGCATCAATGCATTTATGCCGTGAAAGGTATTTTTATGGGTTGGGCAAGTCGTTTCAGTTTATGGTAAAATGTCCACGATGCGTTTTGGTAGTAGGCTAAATATTTGTTTGTAAAAATATCACCGAAGTGATACTTTGGAAATGAACAGCTTTGACTGTCGAAACAAAAATTTTCACGCATGTGTATGTGGTATGGATTTGTGAAAGAACAGTACCACATAGCCACTACCACATCCAAGTAAACTATGTTTCGCAATCTGTGTAAACGATACTTATTAATCAAATTTGAAAACACGGATTTTAGCAATCTTTAGGCTTTTGTACATTTACGATATCCTTCAAGCTCTAGGTCATGTTTTTTTCCTAAAATGTAGAAACATTACTTCGAGGTGGGTCTCACCTTCACAGAGCCTGCCTGAGTGCCACGGAAGACAAACACATTTAAAGTCTTTGCCATCTGCTGTTTCGCTACATGTTCCACCATTTTTGCATGGGTTGGGTTTACATGCACGCTCTGAAAATCAAATAAAACTTATATTCAGCAACGTTTTCCTCAAGTCTTGTAGAGTCTACCATATCATGCATATTCTCAACAGCTTGAGCTGACCAGATTCATCACCCTAAGTCATTGAAGATAGGCGTCGTTTTGCGAAGAATCGTCTGCAAGGATCTTATTTTCAAAGTCAATCTTAAATAACGTCAATTTCATTGCCACGCATATTTTCTACTAAATTACGGATAGTTATAATAATTTATTCCTTGCAAATTGGGGCACACCATCTATTTTGATCACGTCACAGTGTCTAAAAGTAGTGTAAATCAACGCATATGAAGAGTTATTTCGAAATGTTCACACTTTAGAAGCTTAGATGTTATAAGCAAAGACAGTTTAAGAGGTGCTTTTCTCAATGCATCATGTTGTCTTCGAATCACAGAAGGAAGCTTTTCGTTCATTCTTAAAGCCTATCATACATACCTTCGCATATTCGTCCTCTCCATCCATGATTACAAATACAGTTGAAATTTTCATGGTCTTCTTGACAAATGCCTCCATTTTGACATGGGTTTTGGTAGCAAAATCGTGGTTCTTAAAAGGAGAAAAATTGATCTTCATCAATAAATGTGAGATAATCTTAAAATAATTACTTTAAGCTCCCAATATTGAGTTTATTTGTTGAGTTTCTTTTGGAGACATTCAACGATCTTTGGTGAAATTCAGTGTTGTTTAAAAGTGCAAAGATTGAGCAAGTTAACTAAAGAGCAGCTACGCTATAAGTTATTTTCCTGCGATTTACTGTTAAAAAACTTACTGTTGCATATTGTTCCTCTAAACTTCTCTGTACATTGACATTCAAACTTGCCCTTTGCATCAACTTCAGTGCACATTCCATTGTTCAAACATGGATTTGGTTTGCAAGAATGTAGATCTAAAAAAAATCAGAGTAGAGATTGTGACAAAAATATCAAATTTTGTGCCAATCTTCTCAATTAATGAAACCTTTTCACGAGTCTTGATACCTGATGTGCCCTGCATTATCAGAACGGTACCACCAGATGGTACCATCATTATACACTCAAGATGAATTTTCGAGTGACAAAGTTACTAATGTGAATTTGCTAGTTTGATTCAGAATTTAGACAGCTGTTCTTAGAAAGGCAGCGAATGAAAATCTCACTTTAACTGATATAAAGTAACTTTTTCTATCATTTATGCACTTTTATAAATAATTTCTGCATCCAAGTTAACCTTATTTTTGAATTTATTTACCCAATTCTAAATATTTTATGTACTAATTTTTTAATACCTTCACAACGCGTTCCCTTGAACCTCACCGGACAAACACACTCAATTTTTCCATTTCCATCATGAGAGCATTTTCCGTTGTTTTTGCAAGGATTGGGATGACAAGGATCTTTCTCTAGAAAAGAAAATTTTCGTGATGTAACCATTTAAATATAAATTGAATAACTCTGCTTGAAAGGTGTGAACAGTTTTTAGCGGTACAAAACTTGAAAATGGCTTTTAAAAAGCAAAAGAGCAATAAATATTTTATGCCAAGGCTATGCCATATAGGGTGTCACATGTACCATACTTTATGGTGCTTACATCTTACATGCTATGACTCATTTATGACCTTTAAAAGTTTGAGCTCGGTAATTAAGCGTCCCAGATTCTCCCGTTTCAAGAAATCTTCTTTCTAGCGCAAAGGGATCGACTGCAAGTCTTTTGTTGTTTTAAACTCCGAATTTCCAAAGAATTTTATTTGTAACAGCAATAGTCGATAGAAAAAACCTGTTTCAATTGACTGTGTTAGAGCTAAGCGGATTACGGCTTTTGGAAATTATGAAATAACTTAACATATTGGCAATTCTTAAAGAAAGACTCAGAGAAATTTCAGTTCAGGTATCCTAGAATAAAAGTCCTAGAATATATGAATGCATTCATGATTTCTATGGAAACAACTCATTGGAACTTACTTTCGCATTGTTGTCCGAAATATCCCGGAAGGCAAGTACATTTATACTTTGGTAATTCGATGATGTTGTGACACCTTCCTTTGTTCTTGCATGGACATGGGTGACAGTGATTGATGTCTGCCAAAAAAGGGTAAAATCTGTCATACATGATCTTATATGGCAGCATAAAATTTTTCAATTGCAAAAGATAAATTAGATTGCCTTTAGATTGTCAAATATAGTTAGCAACGGATGCAAAGAAAATATGTTACTGTAAATTCACTATGGTATTATGATGTCTTTGTAAAAGAGTTTTATTGCTATCACCCGCGAGACAGATATCATTGTACGGAGCATCATTGTACGGAGCATATACTAACTCAATGAAATTAATTCTTTTATGACTGGAAATTGACATACCTTGACAATTCTTCCCGATGAACTGCTCTGGACAAATGCATTCATAAGAATGAGGACCAGTTGGAACAAATATTCCTCCATTTGTGCAAGGTTGGTATTCAACAGAACCTAAGAGTTAATCTCACATGATAAAATCGGTCATCCTAAAAGTACATTGTTAAAGAATGATAGATTGAAAGACTTTAGCAGCTGGTAGGTAGGTAGGTGAGGTTTTCCTTGTTTCTTTCCTTTTGTAGGACTTATAGCATGTTTTGAAACAGAATAATCATCCTTCTTCATCATAAATACCACCAGAAGCAGTAATGTCGTGGAGGGAGGCTCAGGGGGGATCAGTGGGGCTCAGGGGGGCTCAGGGGGGGCTTAGAATACACAGCCTTCCTTCTGAAAGTTCAGGGAGATTTTTTTGGGGGGGATCTCAGCTCCTCCCTCTTAATAAATAAATTAATATTTGGTTAGACGACTTCTGTGTTGGCAACCCTTTACTGTACTTTAAATTCCTCTAAAGTATAATATGTACTTTATATGTACTTTAGATTATTTGTGACATCGAATAGTTTGAGTGATTCCTAAATACAGTGGAGAGTTTTAAATACAAATGCAGGAATATGTGGAGTGAAAAGGATGTCATCATATGTGTGGCCTCTTGAATTTGCCTATAGCATAGCCCTCCTTCCTAACTTTATAGGACGGCACCATTGATCAGAAGGGAACTTAAATCATCTTTTTGTTCTAGAACGACTATTTGAACAAAGTCACTTTATGTCGATACGAATAGTGGTAAGTCAAATTAATTCATTAGTCATGGAGTGTATGTTTGAAGGGCCAAATTTTTATTCACTAGAAATTGTCAGGTTTATGTTTAGAATTTTTTTTGAGATTTCTGGCAGTTTTTTACAATGCTCTAAGTGCTATAGGGATAAGTGTATTTGCTTGTGTATTGTGAGGTGTTCGCTATGGGGATTTTTTTGCTATTCAATGTTCAACTGTTTCTGAGAAGAGGGGACCATTCTGTTATGATAACGAATTGCACTGCAGACGTGCTTTGCTTTGTGTGCTGTCATTATGTTTGACTGACGCACCATATGATGTGTATAACATAGTTGATTGAGGCCATATGGCTTACCTTGGTCTTCCACCTCGTGGAATGAATTATGGTGATGAGCCTGTGTCACATGGACCGGTGGATGTGAAATTTCAACAGGGGTTTGATGTGACAAGTGATGCTCAAGCTCCACCCCTACGTGGTTGTCATGATGATCCAAGATAACAGGATGACCTTCGTCATGATGGCCTTGAAATGCGTCTAGATGCATTGCATTGTGCGCTACATCTTGGTGCATAAGGTCTTCATTCGGGTGTACGATGTTCACAACACCTTGTTGATGTTGCAAAAAGTTGGCACCGTCTTGCTCTGCTGACAGCAATTGAGACTCGTGTGAAGTAGCAACGTGTGGGGACATTGCCACAGTCTCATCTGCTGTGTGATGATCAGCCGTGGGAAGTCCATCTGTCACATGACCCCCGACGATATTACTATCAAACACATGCGGATCAGTTGTGTGGATATCGTTTCCAATGTGATTGCCAAATCCGTTGTTGTAATCGGCATTGATTGAAGTTGGAACTGAGGTAATGTGGCTGTCAGGCCCGTCTTTATGGTACATAGAAAGTGGGTTTAATCCGTCTTCCGATGGAAGATGTGCGGGGGTTGCTTGGCCCCCAACTTGTAATTTCTGTCCATGTAAGGCAGCTGTTACTCCATGAGCTGCATCTAAATATCCAACGTTAGGGGCACCTGGACTAAACCCAACATCAGCTGTCGGTACACCATTTAAGCCGTTTTGATGGTCAGTAGCTTGGTGTACTTGCTCTAGTCCACTAAGTTGTCCCAAATTGTGTCTTTTCAATCCAGAGCCAGCCCCTTTTTGCTTACGGTACTTATGTACAATGTCAAATACTTTAGTCAAGTTTTTATCCCCTCTGTCAGCTTGCCGGCTATTTTCTTCTTCGACATCCTGACGCTGTTTAAGAATTTTTTGCTTTCTCAGCCTCAAATGTCGTGCTGCGTCTACCTTGCAAACGATAATCAAAACAAGAAAACCAAAAATCCAGTGCAACCTCATCTTGGAAAGACCAGTATGACTTTGTTTACGCCTTAGTCGATGTAGAGTAACATTTTAGTTTGTGTTGTTTTTCGTATTTTTTCATAAATTTGTCGCGGTTGGCAGCTTCTCGACGGAAGAACACCAGAGCCAGGGAAACCAATCAGCTCGCATGGTTGTTGGCCAAGGACAACAGGACAACCTGCTTGTGTGAATGGTGGGACTTAAGGTCATGATCACTGCTGGTTTAAAGTAAATCTTGTGCAGGCACTATTTCAATTTTGACTCGTTCAGTTACTTATGCAAATGAAAAGACAACCGACATTGAGTTTATACATAGCTAAAACAACGAGTAGAATGATGTACCAGCAGTTGAAATTCTGCTCAAACAAAAATAGCGTAGTGTTAGATAGCTAACTGTATAAGAAGTTTATCTTGATTTGATTACTACAAAGCTAGGTATTAGATGGGGCAATGAGTTGGTTTGTGCGTCTATTTGAATCATCGCTTTGGTTTCAGTAACAAAGAAACGAAAACAATGATTTTTTGAGTTCTCTAAAATTTCGTGTAAAAAGTTGAATTTCAGTAGTATTTCAAAAGGACTTTATCTTTTTTTGCTTCCGCTGGCCACAATGAAAGAAAACTAGACCCGATCTGATCTTCCATCTTCGCAAAAAACTTCGCATTTTTTTAGCAGAGAAGTGTCCCTCATCTCAACTTATTCCCCTGAAGTAATGTATCAATTACATAAATAGCTTTGGCTTAGCTGAAGACAAACCCACCGTCCCAGAAGGTCCCCGTGGTCCCCATTCATTCTCCAATGGCAAAGTATCGATACATACATAGCTTTGGCTTCTTGCAGGAGCCCCCCTTTCTCAAAAATTAAGCTTTGTTCAACGAGCCCCTTGACCCTAAGCACCCGCCAACGAGCCCCTTTCGCCATCCAGATTTGTGTCATGCACAACAGCGTGGGAAAAAATATTGGTTTCAATAATTGTAGAAGTTAGGCGAAAAAGGACTGTGATTCTTCGATAAAATGATTTGAAATCTTTCCTGCATGCAGATGGTACGGTTGCTGATTTGCTTTGATCGAAGCTGCTCACCAGGTTGGCTATGCGATAAGAAAATACCAAAAGCTATCCTAATAAACAGTGTTGCCGAATCTGTTTCTATGTTTCTTCGAGACATTTACGTCTAAAAATGGATCACTAAAACAACATTGTGCTAGAAAATTGACAGATTTAAAGATCATAGCCAGTTTTGTCATCATTATTTCACACCGAGAGCTGTACTCTATTCAGTAGTAGCAGCGACAAAGATTCTTGATATGAGCTGTCTTTCATTTTCCTGGATTATCATTATTGCATCTTTTGGAGTTCCTTATATTAGCACTGACTATGAAAACAGGTTTGGAGGTAATTTTCTAAACAGTATCTTTATGAAGTTACAACTATTAATGTTACCATGGTTTTTTTCAGTGTTTTCTGAGAGTTTCTTCTCACAAAGCTTCTTTTTCTAGCCAAAACCATGTGCCTTGTGTTTTATTCTATCCTGGTCTTTGATTTATTTTCAAACTTTGGTAACATTCTATTCATTTACTCGAACCAGTAAACCTTTGTCCATTTTTGCATAGTTCAAGGTTCATCCTTGGTGGCACTTCTAGCTGACATATTTTCCTGGAATAAACAGTAGTATAGCTTCTAAATTCATAGTTATTTTCTAATTCATTTCATTCAACCGAAAATAATAACATTTATTCAGTAGCTGAGTACAATTACTTCTAAGTGTCTTTCAAAAGTAGTACTTGTCAATTTAGCATTTTGCGAGTAAAACGTAATGCATGTCAAACAGGTGAATAAATCAATTTACAAGGAGTACGAAAAAAATATCATCAAACATAACACAAGATTGCTAAAGCTATCAATTCTAGCTAGAAAATGCATACTTAGGCATTTGCTTGGCATCAAGTAGAATGAAAAATCACTACTACAGTAAAGCTAGTCTAAAATCCTTTGGGGAAGGATGGGAGGGAATTCTTATTCTCAGACCAGCTATCGATGTGTGAACTTTAAATTTCAGTACAAACTATTTATACTGAAGCAACTTCATGTTCAAGAACAACTTGAAGTCACAATGACGCTTGCATTCGCAACTATACTGTAACCTTCTTAAAGACTCTTTTCTCTTACTTTCTCCTGGCTCTAAATAAATTCAGTTACTTTAACTCAATTCAGAACAAAGAATAAATCATTAGTACACTGGTGAAACATCAGAGGGCCTATACATGATCCTTATGTTAGTCAAAATCTATATCTTCGGAGAAGCTGTTGGGCATGCAAAATTGACTTCATTTTCTCAAGTTTTAACTCAAATAGCATTTTCAGTGTCACTGAAACCAAATAAAAACATTCTTTTCAAAGGGATTTCACTATAACTGCAAAGACTGTCCATATGCGGAAACGATTTTAAAAATTTCAATTTCTTAATATGACCTAATCCAGATTGGCTAGATAAGTCTAAGTTTCAAGTTTTGGTTGATCATCCTTTTGTGGAATATCAGGGCTTTTTTGTTATTTACAGTTTTAAAATGCTGCAAATTTACATACTACTAAAAGTATTACAAAAACCTTAAAAATTATTGTTAGATAGTAAAGTTAAATTCAATGTTGTCATATTCAAGGGATGTTATTAAATTTGCAAGAAAAATTTTTTATAACAGAATGATGCTAGTCTTCAATGCAGAAAGCTCAAGTTGATTTGGTTCTTTGTGTAATTTGCATGGGAGCTTGCCCCCCCCCCCTCGCAAGAAGAATCAGCTCAATTATAATCATCTTTTCATAATGTTTCCATTGGCATAGTATTGAATTCGATCAATTTTGTCTGATTTGGGGGGGGGGGGGCTGCAACCCCCAGCCTCTATGCCTTTTACGTCTATGGAAGTTTCGATCATACTTATATGTAACAACTCAGTAGAAAAGAAAAAGGTGTCCTTTTTCATGTTCACATGTCCTATTTATAAAGAACAAAGTGATGATTTGAACTTTTAAAAACGGTTTAGATAAAAGATACGTTTTAAAACATACTGTTTAATAAGAATAGTTTTGAACATAGTAATATTATCTTCTTTCT
>NW_027019640.1:2340811-2464914 GCF_013076305.1 Rhopilema esculentum
AGCTCCAACTACTATTTTTTCATTCTTTTTCTTTTTTTTTCTCCTTCTTTATTATGTTTATTCATTTTTTTGGTTTTTTTTCTTTTCTTTTTCATTCTTCTCCTCTTTTTTTTCTATTCAGTTCAGTTCTGTTTTCTTTTTTTCTTTATTATTTTCATTTCTTTTTCTTCTTTTTTTCTTTCTTTTTTTTTTTTTCTATTTATTCTTATTTTTTTGTCTTATTTTTTTCAGTTTTTTTTCTTTATCAGACAGAGAGGCAATAGTATCATATCAGCCAGAGAGGTAGTAGTATCATATCAGCCAGAGAGTCAGTAGTATCATATGAGTCAGAGATGCAGTAATATCATATCAGCCAGTCCACTCAATACTATATTGTCTTGTTTATGAATCCACTGCTTGGCGTATACATCTAAAAGAAGGGTCAGGCAGGGTCCTAGGATTTTGTCATATCCTTTTTTGTTCCTATGAGGAAGTGCTGGTATTGAGCAATGTACCAAGATTTTGAATAATGAATAACCAAAAAATTTATATTCAATAAATATTTGATGTCAATAAATATTTGGTTTTCCTTACTCACGAGAAATGATTTTTTAAAAGAGGCATATTCTTGCAAATTTCACGCGTTGAGCGCTTTATCATTAAACGTGTAGACCAAAGGATAGTGTATAAAACTTTTGCAATTCTCGATAGTTCCTAAACACTGACCCATTCCCTGGATTATCTAGCCTGTCCTGAGGAACATGCTTACAAACTTATAGCCGCCGCAGTGAATCGCGACCATTTTATTGCTATAGCAACAAGCCTATCGCCATGGTAATAAAGTCTATTGCCGCTCGAGGATCTTTGAACGGTATTACCACAAGCCTGGATACATGACCTTTTATACTTCTGTATTTCGTGTAGATTGCAAATCAACGTTTGTTGTCAAGTCAATGAACAAGCAACCTCTCAATGCCGATTCGCTATCTGAAGGGCGCAGCTCAGTCAAGTCACCTGACCCATCCATTGAACCGTCTAGAGTTTTCTTGCTTGTGGCACTGGAGCGTGAAAAATTAACTTGATAGCTTTTCAAAGACGACAATTAAGCATATAGTAAGGAAAACTTTATATTCTCTCTGAAAAATATATTTTTTTTCATTTTGGAGCCATGAAATAATGCAGAAATGGCCTATTGCTGACAGGGGACGACAATGTCGCGGAGAAAACGCACGTCAAACAGGACGGACATCCTGCTCTGGTTCTTTGTGGCAGCTGGCCTAGTAATTGTTGTTAGTTGCAAAGAAAAGAATGTATCAAATAAACCATCGAAATATAAACTTACAAATGTTTTAAGTGCGCTGGCACCGGACAAGAATATCCCGGCTGTTCTAAATACAACCAGCACAAAAGCAAAGAAAAGTGTGCATTCGAAAAAGACTGATATATTGGAAAATGTTATGAGTCAGCTAGGCCCTGGCAAGCAAAATGACATTAGCGAATCAGTTGGGCAAGTGAGTGAGGTTTCCGAACCAGCAAGAGACTTTGATTTATCGGCGCAAAGGCGAATGGAGGATCCTGGGTCACCAAGAGTAATTAATCTACCGGGAATGATAAATGTTTTTGGGCCACCCCCAAAATCGCGATTCGCTCCACGCCCTCGAGATCCTTTGCATGTTTTGGAAATTCCCGGCCTGTCAAGACGGAGTCATGAAAACTTTGAGATTGTTCCTCCACATTTTAACTCTGAAAACATTCCGGTACATTTTTACCCCAACGTCCGCTCTCCGGAAGTAACCGGCGGAAAGCCGAAACATTTGTTTCTGCCATTTCCTAGAGAATATGGACTGCACTCTAGAGGTCTACACAGGGGTTTACATAATCATATTATTGACCGAGATTTTGGAGGATTTCACGATGGTTCAAATGGTGCCGGATTTGAAGGTTACAAAGTACCTCGGTTATCCCCGCTCCATCAAACTGAATACCCTTCTTTCCCTCCGGACAGCGGTGTGCCGGTTGCAGAGGATCACTTGCCGTTTAATCATAATGAATATAGAGGTGATTCTAGTAACGTTGATGTGCAGGGGAGTGAGCTTGGACTCGTTTCTTTGCCGCCGCCCAAAATGTTTTCACATCCTCCAAGGCATATTTTCGAGAGAGGCAAAGAGGTCACGCTGGATAACGGAAAGGAGTACAATATGAACAATGAGTTGCATGTTGTAGAGCATGGTCATCATCATCATCAATATCATCCTGATACGGATCACTACGATCATGACGACGATCAGTACGTGCACGACGAAGATCATGACGATCACTTCCATCATCCTGAATACGATGATCATGGTGATGTAGAGGAAGACAATGCCGACGACTCCTATGATTCTCACGGTTCGCCTATTCAAATTGCCGATCCAGAGCATGTTGTTCATGAGCACCACAGTGTTGAGCACCACCATCACTTAGGTTGGTAACGCATGAAGGTCTTACCGATAAGTTATTTAGTGCTATTTGATGTGCCAAAAATAAGCAGGGCTTGAGCTGAAACCCAAAATTGCCAGTATCTTAAGTTGCTACCGTTGAAGAGCCATACATGACTTTATTGCATAGGGAAGGGATAACGAAAAGGACCTTAAATGGGCAACGTTTCTCCCTTCATTCTTCTATTTTCCTACTCAGAATCCCATTTCCTTTTCTGTTTCTTCTGCCCCACACCAAGTGGCATTTGCAGTCACTGTGACCTTTGCTTTTCGCTTCTAAGCATTTAGAATATTGACTTCTAAACAGATCTATGGCAATGCACTGTTCTGGGACTCTATCAGATTAGGGTCTCGGCGAAAGTTGATGATTGCGATGGAATGGATACTTCACAACTCCAAAAAGCTTTGTGAATATCTACCATAATCTCCTTATTTGATTCGATCCCTGGTCATTCCTTTTTTGGCTTTTGTAAAAATTAAAGGAAAGGCTGACACTGAATAAGCTATAATCTTAACAAAACCGAACATAAGGACAATTTTAAATCTGGATAAAGGTTGTTTACATGTACCACTGTCACAAAAGTTTTACAAAAATGGCATATTCTTGTAATGTTATCTTTCAATATTGAGTGTTTACTCCTCTCTTTTTTTATATAAAAGAGAACTGCTATTGGCTTGCTGAACTGCAGTTTTGTAAGGACCGTTGTATTTGTTGGAAAATTCGAAATATATCATCCAGATTTTCAAAAAGCCTCGTTAACGGCAGTATACATATTTTTCTTAAACTATTTAAGGTAAAGCTAATGTATATCCGAAAATTGCGAGGAAAGTATCAAATTTAATAAAAGTGATAAAATACGTCTGACTGCTCAGTTGAAACCAATTCTTGCACTGTAAATACAGGATGTTAAGAAGCATCTAATATTTGATAATGGATTTTGTATCTTTTGTAATGTATTCATATTTCTTACTTTACCAAACATATTTAAATATTTTTAGTTAAAGCCCGGTGCTACCCAAATCCCTGCCGAAATGCTGGCACGTGCACTGCCATGGAACATGGTTATCAGTGCACCTGTTCCATTGGGTACAAAGGGTCTCATTGTGAAGGTACGTACGCTTTTATCCATCTTGTCCGGATTACCCAAGGATACATAGATGCATATTCCCTTTTGATGATTCTGATATTTCCTTATTAGCCCTAGTTTGGAATTATAATGATCCAAATGTTTCGAGATGTTCCAACTGTTTGATATTTTTTCAATGCCAGGATGCGCTTGACTTAGAACCTTAGAACACGTAACTTAGAACGCCCGACTATCCGCTTTGATCGTATGAGTCGAAAAAGGAACTTCAAACCAGTTCAAATCTTTGATCTTCATCGCATGAAATAGTCTGAAAATGAAACATACCAGCAAGATACAAGTTCATACAGTATTAAAAACAAACTGTTTATTGCACATGTGCATCGAACGGCATTTGAAGTATGAATGGATTTCAATTTTAGAGATCAACCAATGCCAGCCAAACCCATGCAAAAACGGTGCTGATTGTTACGAGACTGGGGACGGTTTTCAATGCACGTGTACTCGTGGCTACAAAGGAGAGTACTGTGAAAGTAAGTTGTATATTCATTTGTGCGTTACACTTTTTGCAACTGCCAAAGTGTCCTTATAGGAATCGATTCTAAAGTGTAGGAATCAAGTATATGTAATGTAAGTTTGCGGAGATTCAGCTATTTTCAATATGATAAGCAGCATGTAGGCTGTTTTTCGTCTGCGGTTTCTTTTCTAGATTTCTACTCGCTGATATCGTTGCCTGACATCTAATGTAAGACAGAAACTTGACATTCTATGTGGTTCCTTTCTATTCAGAATATTGTCAATTTTTGAATAGTAAGTGCCTTTCATGGTGGGAACTTTGCTTACCTGGAGTCTATACCCACCATGATAGGCATTGTAGCTGTATGTTATTGAGTTTACTTCTTATTGTGATTGTATACAAAACAAGCAGAATGCAATGGCATAGAAACATGCTGCATAAGTTTCCAGGTATTGTAGTTAATTGATCACAAGAAAACATGGAACCATGCAATCTACCTTATTTACCAAACACTCTAAGAACAACATAATAAGACATGTCATTTTTGCATTCAAACACTATATTTTTTGCGAATTCCTTGAATTCGTTATTTCGCTCTGAATCTGCTCTGCTTAGTGCATTTGTTTTCATCGTTAACAAAAATTCTTTTTTGAACAGTTATTAACAGATGTCACCCCAACCCATGCAAGAACG
The DNA here is from genome assembly GCF_013076305.1 of Rhopilema esculentum. The sequence goes on from NW_027019640.1 coordinate 2,345,566, forward strand.
ACGGCTTTTGTCATGACCTTGACGAAGACTATCGGTGTGGCTGCTCAGCTGGTTTCATGGGCAAGAACTGCGAAGGCAAGATTTCTTCATCTACCCTTTAAAGATTTAGACCTTGGCTTGGCTCTCCGCATCAACACTGTCAGATAGTTATAATACGTGTTGGTATAAAGGGGGTCTTCCGCACTCGGTGCTCTCTTTTGACAACGATCATGTGTTACCAGACTTAAGGTTTAAAAATGACTTTAAAACGTCAGAATAATTATCGAGGCAGCCTTTCCACTGACCAGGCTTAAAACAACAACGGGTCAGAAGTTATCCGTTTTTGCGCTGCGTTCCCACTAACCAACTTGGAAAGCGGATAAATTTAAAAACGGGTCTTCGAAATCCGGGTATCTTTTGTGGGCTAAAGGGAACGCCAGGTCTGGATAGCTTCTAATTCATTTACAACAACAACAACGTATTATAAAAATTCAAGGACTGTTGCTGTAAACACTGCTTTCTCATGTAGCTCCGCGTGCATTGGTTTCTGATTATAATTATCTAAATCTGATTTACCTGAAGTGTAGAGGGCTAAGTTTAAATTCAAGCCTGGGTATCCTAAATCCAGCTTAGTGGAAACGATCAAGTACGGATTAGGACGAGTTTAAAGGAAACTGGCATTTCCATTTATTCACATTTTAACATTTTAACCTGTTTTTGTTTTAACCCTGGCTAATGAAAACGCTGCATCTGTCGCTAGCTCAAACCTTAGGAATACCAATCATTCCTCGAACATTCTCAGCCACAAAATTTGAAGCTTGTCAATTCTAAATTGTTTTATTTTAACAGACAGCGTTTGAGATCATTTTTCATACAGAAAAACTCTCAGTACGAGTTTATATTAAACCTTTGTAATATTCTGCAATAAATAGCTCGGTTTTTTGTATGAACAATCTCCAATCCATTTTTATCAGGTGTTGATTATTGCACCAATAACCCGTGCAAAAACGGAGGCACATGCATCAACTTAGACGACAAATTCGAATGCATTTGCTCTGAAGCTTCCAAGGGCTCAAGATGTGAAGGTATGTCTTTTGTCATTAATTTTGTTCTGAGCAAATCGATGTATTTGATTCATCTTGATGATGCCAGTCCTTCCTATGACCATTTTAAGAATTATAGTACCAGAATCTTCATAGAGGTAGTTGACTTTGTCTAAATATATGTCAAACAAAAACCGTATTTTTCTCCTTGAATTAATGACAAGATCATACACGTTTATTCAAACCTCCTTTAGCTCACTTTTCCTGACAGCAAGTTTCACAATGATACGGTTTCACAAAGTCTTAGAATGTCCCCTTTTACAACATGTTTTTATATACAATGTTAAACAACCTTCCTCTCTTTGTAACTGATGACAATTCATTTATTGATCATCGAACCATAAATGTTTCCATCCCAGGGCTGTAAAGGCAATTGAATTCAATTCCAGAAGGAGAGGGGGGGGGGAGAAATTTCATGGCAACCGGCAAACGTTTGCATAAAAGTATGAGCAACAAGACGGCCTATTTTTAATAATTTCATCCAGATTGTCCGAAAGATCCAAAATTTTTGGGCAGGCTACGACACCACTTTCTCCCAGGCGTCAATCCTTCCTTAAAGATAACAATTTTTAAGCTCTGATAAAGTTCAACAATATGTGGAATATTGTCAATATGATTCAAAAGGATGTTGTTATTGATAGAGTTTGATCATTGCCATAATTCGCCCTGTCTAAATGGAGCGGCTTGCACAAACACTGGAGCCTCATACACATGCGCCTGCCAAGAAGGATACTCTGGTACACGCTGTGCAAGTAAGTGGCCCACTTTCTCACACATCCAATTAATCACCGAACTTATTGATTCAAAGTTTTACTGTTATTCTACATTAATTTCAGATATTCCAAATCCTATATTCTGCCTAATAATTCTAATTATCCTAACATTTATTAACACTAAACAATAACTTGACATTGCGGAGGCTTTCAGGTTTTCAAAGTAATCTTCTGTTTTCTATTATCTTTCGCTACTACGATCATCGAATGGTCAGTGATAAATTCGACTGTGTTTCAATTTCGTCTTCACGACCTCTGAAGACCCGTCACCGCCAGTGGGTAGTCCGCTTAGTCACGTAGGCGGTGGGCCTCTAAAGTAGAGAGGGCTGTTTTAGGAAATTCTTTTAGAGCCATGTTTTTTTAGAAAAATTTCCTGCCTTGTTGCAAAATGCTACACACTGTTATTGGAAGAGAATTACTGGCCTACAAGTTGCATAGCAACTTTGGAATTGCATTCGAGCCGCAGATAGATTCTCAGACCTATTGCGAGCATTTTATTGAAAAAATCTTTCGGGGGAATGTTTGCTTGAAGTGAAGCGAACCATATTATAATCCTAAGAATGACTGCAGAACTCTGTTCATTTATTTTTTTGACGACGTAAGTCTAATGAGATGGTTATAATTGCAGTAAGGGCGAGCAGGTGTCTTCCAAATCCATGCGCCAACGGTGGTTCGTGTATGGATGAGGATAATGGATTTAGGTGCTCATGCACGAGTTCATTTGCTGGTAAAACCTGTACAGGTACTAACACAATTAACTTATTAACCTCCTTACATGATAACCTCTGCAACTAACTAACTAACTCATTAACTCATTCAACAAACGAATCCATATGTAATTCACAAAGGGTATCTAGGCCATGAAATCTAACCTAAATTAAAATCAGTATTTTTATCAAATATGGACATTTTGTTGAATTTGCCTGTTAATACCACTTTCTAAGATTAATTTTAAAATTTACAGTCAATTTTTACATGCATATTTTACGTTTGACGCTCCTAGTGCTCATTATAATAAGTTTAGAGAACTAGATATAGGAAATTACTGTCTTTGCTAATAATTTTAATATTTTACTTTGTAGTTATAAAATTTAGAAATATTTCAGTAGATATTGAAGCAATTCAAGTAATATCTTAGAGTCAATCATAACATTGCATGAAAATCAATAAGGTCTAAACCTTTACCTAGGATATTTTTCCACCTGCAATATTTCTCATTCTCGCAGCTTTTTTAGATTAAATGTTAAAGATAGATGAGTCTTTGAGATAGTAGAATGCAAATTAATTTCTCAAATTCAATTTACTCAAAACTTATTCTCAATCGGGCAATAGATAATACCTAAAAATAAGGGAGGGGAGGGCGAGTAGAAAATATGACAGAAACTTTTGAAAAATGCTTCTTTTCAAGATGAGGAGATTCTTGCCATCTAGAGGTGCTCGTCGGCAGATTTGCCATATAGGGGTGTGATGGTGCCTCCGATTTTCAGGCAAATAAAGGACAGCATACCGACCTTTTTGACAAATTTGAGCCACATTTTAGAATGAAGGCTGCAATTGTTTTTTCAATAATTGTCTGTCTTATTGTTTTAACATGTTCACGATCATTTTCAGCCGAAAGCTATTGCCATTCAAGTCCTTGCATGAACAGTGGTGTTTGTGTTGAAAAGCCTGGGGGATACAGCTGCATATGTGCTGACCGCTGGACAGGACAGCAGTGTCAAGGTTTCTCATTGAGTCATTGTTTTTTTAAGATAGGCCATTCATAACATCAGAACTGTTTACAGCAATGCTGCCTCATTTTCATACTGTCCCATCTCCGGACTGTCTCTACTATGGCTGCCCCTTCTTGGTATTGCCTCTTCTTTGCGTTGGCTTTCCTTTGAGATGTCATGGATATTTCCTTTTCTATCTGTTCCCTGAGCATGCAATGCTGCGATCCCTCAACCAAGTTTTATTTTCATCTTCATTTAGTATTAACGGCTTCGGTTGAATTTCAACAAACACTATTGAAACTTAGGCTTGGTATCGTATTTATTCATAAGTGTGATTTGATTATGTCGACCGGCTGATATTGGAACGTATACCTTGATGAGTATGTTTAGCGTAATATTTGAGCCATTCATAATAATACTTCACAGTTCACAATAGTACTTGCTTTGCTAAAAATGTCTTCTTTGGGCTGCTATCTCAAAATATTATCGAGGTTTTGTAATATTGATTGATATTGTTTGTTTCTAGAATTGCATCTACGTGGAATTTCTGCCCTTTTTATAAGTAACAATATTCTTATTTGCGGAATATTTTATAAACGATAAAATAGAATTATTTGAAATTAATGATTTAATGTTCAATCTGGTTTATGCTTTGAAAGTAACCATTCACCTTCGTAACAGAGAGAAAGGAAATGGGCTGCAGCAATTGTGACGATCACGCAGAATGTTTTCATGGAAGCTGCGTTTGCAAAATCGGTTATTCTGGCAATGGTCATGTTTGTGAAGGTATGAGTTTCAAGTGCCATGCATAACCATTTGTATGTTTTGTCTCATTCTCAAAACAGTATATTTTACTCACATTGATAACAATGCACTGAATAGAAAGTCTATTTATACATAGAAAGAGTCTTTGACAACCTTTTTTGAAAATAAGCTTTGCAAAATTTATCGTCTATGTATCTCGCTATAGACAATGCTATTAATAAAAACATAAATTAGCAAGAAGGATTTTTCTGCAGATTTTTGAGTTAGAAGTACTTACTTCAATTTACTGAAAAGTTTCTTGGAACTGTGAATTCAGCTGCTCCTTGCAAAATCCTTTTTGGCAAAAAACAGTTGAATTTTCCTAAATCAACAATCGAGTGGTGAAACTTTTCTATAATTTTCAAAAACACGAGGCTTGTAATTTTTTTTCACAATCAGTCAACTTTGCCAGCCCGCCTTAAAATTTCTTCGATTGAATCGAAGTTTGACAAAAATTTTGGTTGTGATAACTTTTTGTGCAAGAGCTTTGAAATCAGAAAATTTATGTAACTAGTTCAATCAAGAAAGTTCAATTTTCATTTCTAATATTTTGCTTGCAACCTTTTCATAAAACTCGAAGTTGCACGGTAGTGACTGACATTATTTCTCTCGTCTCACCTTTTTCTATCAATATTTTCATATCACCGATTCCTAATTCAACAGTTCAGTCAAAATGCCATCCAAATCCTTGTGAGAACGGAGCATCGTGTCGAGATATTGCAGGAACTTATGAATGTCATTGCGCATCTGGTTTCATAGGAAGGAAATGCGAAGGTTTGTAAAATTTGTTTGGGTTTTCTGATTGCAAAACATATATATTTGTCACCAAATGTGCATAAAAATATCTATCAAAGAGCATGGCGATGGCAGGATGAGAAGGTCTATTGAAGCCCGAAGGATCTTGTAGCCAGTCTGTTGTCTTGAACATAGCTAAAATATATTTTTTTCCAATCAAAAAATTTTGTTCTTTGGCCTACCTCCAATTCTTTTTTTCGTGTACTCTTTCTTATTCTTCACTATTTACTGCAACAAATTTTCCTTTTTGTCAATCAAATTATAATAGTAATGTACCTATAACTGAGATTTATGTCAACCAGCCAGTTACAAGAGGCTACATTTGTTATAGGCAGAATTGCACGGGGTCTAGTGTTTAGAACAAGATGATTCTAAGTTGCATTTGCTAGTTCAGCGTCTCATGAAATCAACATGTAACCATATGTCTGATGATCCCATTAAGTGTAAAAATCGGACTTCCAACCCGGAACCTAGTGCACTTTCCATACTAAAGTATACCTGTAGTTTCATTTATGAATTAAATTTTTAGAAATGAATCCATGTTTTTATAATCCATGCAAAAACACTGGAATATGCAATTACATCGGCAAAGGAGAATACCTTTGCATTTGCAGTGAAAGATGGCATGGCCGGCATTGCGATGGTATGTTTGCATTGCGATGTTCGCGTACTTAACTCTTGATATGAATCTTTATTTCTATAACCCATCTATTATTTTCCATTACCCTCTTTAATTACTAATTCTCCGTTAATCATACTAATCCAAGCATCAAAATTTGGTCTTATCAGATGTTAAACTCGACATTTTTGTTGAAAACTTTTTTGTAACTAAATAATTCTGTTATTTGATTTGATAGAGGTTTTTTTCCTTCATTTAATGTATTTTCTACCCCTAACTATACGCTCCTAGTATGGGAGTGACTAAAACCCCGCTTGTAAGTCCACAAGCCTCAGTATTGCTTGCGGTCACTTGTCTAATATATTATCTTTTTCCTACTAACCTCTATCTCAGAAATCGATCCATGTGCCTCGACTCCATGTCAAAATGGTGGCACTTGTGTTAGTGAAAAAGAAACGTTCAGATGCGTCTGTGGATCTAGATTCAGTGGAGACTTCTGTGAAGGTCCTTTTACTAATCAACTTACTTATTAAAACTCTTAACTAATCGAAATAACTTCTTCTCTTTATAAAATAAATATCTTTTCTACTTTATTCTCGCCAAAACTCACCTAAGACTCAGCTAATATTCTCCTATGCAAGCGTAACATTTTTTAATATTTACTTTTAGAAATCTTTGTCAGATTGTTCAAATTCAGCAGAAAATTAAAACCAAATATTAGTTGCTAGAAAATGTAAAATGTGTATCTCCGAACTATAACAGGATTTGTTTGACTCCATTTCTAATTAATTCGATCTTTTCTTCATTTGTCTCAGTGATTTGAATTCTATTTCAGTTGATCGTTGCGGCGACTGCGATATTCATGCCTACTGCGAGCATGGACATTGTGTTTGCCAGTCCGGATTTTTTGGGTCGGGATATTCTGGAGACTGCAAAAAAGTCAACGAAGGTATGTCTTATCTTCAATTAATCGATGATAACAATATTTTTAAATTTTCTTTTTTTGTTTCAAATTTTTTATGACGCAAAGCTATTTTCAAGTGATCAATACCATTAAGGTATTTGATAATGACCAAAAGTATAGCTCGCTCCTACTATCAAACTGATGTCAAAGACCATAAGCACGATTAGGAAAAATTACAGACGCTCGTATACTAGTGAGATTTCCTAGAAAATATTTTTAGATGCATCAACAAAGAATAGAAGGAAAGTAAACTGCAAGAGAGAAGCAGAGATCGAAATAGAAGAGGAAGATGTAGCTTTTGACTTAACCTGTGTATTTTCTTATCGTTTTAGAAAAACCTCCTCCGACCCTAGCTTGTGAAAGCAATCCTTGCAAAAATGGAGGAACGTGTGTTGACGAGCCAGATGGTAAATTCAAATGTATCTGCAAAGACAGCTACGTAGGTGTCTATTGTGAAATCAGAGAAAGTAAAGGTTGGTACGATGATTCTTTTCTAAAGCAGAACATTGAACTTCATGAAATTTCATTTTGAAATAATTTTAACAATTAATTTCTATCTAGCTAACAAAAATAGAGTTCTAGAATTTATCCTATAATGATCTTAAGTGAGGAAAACTTTCACCTTAATGTCTCATTAAACATAGAAATATAAATTTTTGAGCGACTTTTACATTCGGGAAAACAAGAACTCGAAGTGTGCTCTCTAAAGGAAGTAAGAAACATTTCTGTTGCTTAGGAAGACAAATTTCAATATGCTAAGTTAGCTAGGATATATTTACGAAGCAGAAAATATTCTAGGGGACCAACCTCTATCTCTGACTTCTAGTTAGAATCTATCATTTATAATACCTTAGTTTGAGTAGTATTCCTTTTTGAACTCACGGCCAAATCCAAATAAACATTAGCATCAAATTTTTACAAATAATCATAACAGTATTGTATGTTTGCTTCTCAAATAAAGAAGTAAGGTTTAGGCTAGTGACAATCAATTACTACAGGAAACCCCCATTTAACGTAAATAGATTGATAAAAAGGCATTTGATACAACATCGTTTTATGTTGTCCGTTATTTGGCACTGTCCGTTATCAGATAGTGTCCGTTGATAGAGGTTTCTCTTAATCAACTTCAAATGCTAACTCTTAACTGCTAAAGAATAGGTGTGAAGCACTGCCGATGTCTATCTTATGTCCTAAGCATGGGTATGAAATCCTAGCACTAACCATAACACTAACACTAAACTAACATTACAGGGGGCGGCGATCCGTGTTCATCCTTGCCCTGTCTCAACGGCGGAGTGTGTATCTCTGAAGAGACAGGAACGTATACTTGCAAATGCCAGTTTGGATTCTCTGGCAAAAACTGCGAAAGTGGACGTAAGAATTTTGCTGACAGTATCCTGCCTCTTTAATACCCATCAGAGTGGACTCATCAGAGAGGGTTTAATACCCGTAATTAGCACTTAGGAACACGTAAGGGGGAGAGTGCTCTCCAAAGATGGGAAGAGTGCTCTCCCAATAAATTGAAAGAAGCAAGAACTGGAAATCTTTTTAAATTACCAAGATGGCTGAACCTGTTTTTCTTGAACCGCACTATGATATCAGCTCTCTCCGTCGCAAGTTTTAACTGATCATTTCCTTCCAACTGATTATGGCCATCTAAAATCTGAAACTACTTTATGAAACATATTATCGACACTGCTTTATTTATTCAATATTCTTTCCAAAAACCTAGTATTAGTCTATTAAGCTTTAAGTGACACTTTAAGTGGTGTATTACGCCTTTGAAACTTCTTCCCTTTGCATTACTATCTAATAAATAACCATTTATTTTGCGTCTAACATTAACTATTCTATAATTACGCATCTCTGCATCTTTGCTTGCTTATCAACTTGGTAATATGTTATTGCATATAGTCTCGGGCAATTTATTCAACATAACAATGTCACAATGCATGCAAAGTATACACACAATAATATCAATTTTCATAAAATTTATTATGCCACCAAAGTTGCATATCTCGTTGCATTTTCAATCTGGCTTAATGAACATTTATTTTGCTTTCTAGCTATGGGTGGAGCACCACCAATGCCAGAAAGAGGTCAGGGTGGAGCTCCTATTCCGACCCCCACTCCACCCAGACCAGCAACAAAACCTTCACCACCTAAAGATGAAATGTGTCATCCGAACCCATGTCAAAACGGAGGAACGTGCAAACCTGGTCGCAATGGATCATATAAATGCATTTGCCTCGTTGGCTTTAGTGGCGGTCACTGCCAAGGTATGTTCGACAATTTCATCTTATGAGAACTTGCTTGTTGACCTTTGCATTAAAAAGGACATCATTTCCAAAAAATGGAAAAACATTCATAGTCAATTCAAGCTTTTTCAATTTGATTGGTGTCGAGAACTGACACCCGGTTTCCGTAACAGTTTAACAATTCTTGAGATTGATCTTATCAACTTAGGCCCTTAACTAAGATGCTCACAAATTCACCGAAAACTTCGCCAATATCTACACCAACCAACGAGTTTTGTATAGTATTCTCGGGCAATATCTACACCAACCAACGAGGACTCAATACTAAAATGTATAGCCTTGCTTAATACTATTTGTTTCGAAGGTTAGAATTTGTCACGATAAATTCGTATTACGTTTTATACAAATTTAATTATAAGTGTTCTAAAATTGCCAAAAATATAGTAATATTTTATATGTGATATAACTAATTGTAAAATAAAAGTAGTTCATCTTTTGTATGAGTGGAGCAAAGTTCTTTGCATTTGGTAAAATCAGTTCACCATAAACTTTACCTTTCCTCATTCCTAATTATGCCGTCAAGAGGAGTATGAGCTGTTCCTAGATTAAAATTGTTCTCAATTGAACAAAATAAGCTATTCTTTGACTTGATCAATTGTATTTTGTCTTGCCGTCTTTTGTCTCCATTGTCACTGCTTCCAGAGTGCCATGTCTCTGCTTGGAGTTCAAGAGTTCAAATATCACTGATTTGTTTTATTATTTGGAACCATGTTGTATTTTCAAATCTTGTCATCCTTTCCTGACTCACAGAGGACATCTGTGCCGAATGCGATGTTCATGCGATCTGCGTAAGAGGCAAATGTCGATGCAGGGCCGGCTACATAGGAGATGGCTACGAGTGTATCCGAGGCATGTAAATCTTAAAATCTCATGTTTATTACTAATGTCATGTCATCACAATTTATTCATGAAGTTGTTGCTGGAGGGAAGGAGCTCTTTGTAAAAGATGCCTGATAGATCACTGATAGAATACTTCTTGCACCTTTCTTTAGTTACAGTATGAGATTTGAGAAAGACCCATCTGTTAGTGATCCAGCTACTGAATGATCCCCCGTCCATCTAGTCGAAAAGTACGCTAAATAGATTTTGATCACCATTGAGCATGCCTTTTAAGAGACGGGGATAGCTCTTTCTCGAAAGATTTTAGGTTGCTCAACTTCATAACATTTACATACATATCATCATGCAATTATCAATCTTCTTTATGCAGGCGATCCCTTCATTCACCAAATTGATTGCATGTTGGTAGAATACCTTCAACGCTAATGGTTTAACATTCTCTTTACAGATGAGTGCAGTAAATGCCATCGTGAAGCCCGGTGTATTTCCAGTACAACCTGTGTCTGCAACCCTGGCTACGTTGGCGATGGACAACATTGTTCAAGTGAGACAGCTTATGTTGAGACTTGCTTTTAGAAAATTTATAGAAACAAAAAAAGAAAAAACAGATGTCTTATCCATGGTTGATACCTCTATAAACCTATGTCTATACACTGGGAATGAATTTTTAAGATTCCTAAGAATAAAGGTAGAAATGTGTTTTCTGCTGTAAAAAAAGCTGTATTTGCAGTAGAACTGGCTGCATTGTTCTCAAGTTATTGTAATTCACAAAAATGATTTAGCCTTTTAGAAATATACCAAAGTACACATTCAAATTGGGCGTGGTGATCGTTTCTAAGCCATCTTGTCTTGAAACTCAGTTAAATAGGAAAAAAGTGGAAAAAATGGCCCGAAAATCCAAGTTGGGCAACAGTAATCAAGTTGAAATCAATTTTTTAAATCAACCCAAATGGCTAAAATTTTACAAACATTGTTTGTTTATCACTGTTGCTTATTTTTCAGGAGAGCAGCCTCCTGCTCAGCAAACGAGCTGCCCTGCTGGATGTGCTTCGCAGTGTGCAGAACAATGCCCAATCGCCTGCTGTCCACATGATTCCTACGTCCCACCTCCACCACCCCCTCCGCCTCCACCCCCTCCTCCACCTCCACCAGCACATCACTGCCCAACCATATGTCATTCACATTGTTACCCTAGTTGTCCAATGAATTGTTGTCCACATGGTGCAGCGCCACCACCACCTCCTCCACCACCACCGCCGCCACCAACGCCACCACCGCCACCACCACCACCTCCTCCGCCACCTCCACCACCACCGCCACCACCACCACCACCAATGCCACCTCAAACTGTAACCAACACAATTTCTGTGATGGACATTTGTCCTCCAGTCTGTTCTTCTAATTGCTTGCCATTTTGTCCTCAACTATGTTGTGCAGCGCCAAAGCCACCGCCACCACATCGTCCTCCCGTGAGGCCACCTCCACCGCCACCACCCCCACCGCCTCCACCACCTCCTCCTCCACCACCCCCGGCACCACCACCACCTCCTCCTCCCCCACCTCCATATTACCCTCCAATGCCTGTAATTAGCCAATGCCCTACTGGCTGCTTCTATAATTGTGATGGCAGATGCAACCCAGCTTGCTGCTCAGTAAAACGTTCATCATTGCCACGGGGGAAAGCAGGTAAAAATACTAGAAACCTCCGAAAGAACTTCAATATGTTACTTAGATAATTGAGAATGTATGTTTTGTATATGAGCATTGGTTGACAAAGCATTCGCCCATCGTACATGCATGCTGCTTTGGGAACATATACCATTCTGAAATCAACCTATACCACTCGAGCTATGGTAAAAGTGAGGGCCATTGTGGAGACATCAGTATAAAAAAGACTCGTAATTTGTCCATAAACATCAAGCTACTCAGTTCGAATGAGTTACCTATACTCTTCATAAAATTTGGAAGCATAGGTCTGTCTCTCTCCAGCTTCCATGGAAGCTTTTCTTGTATGCATAATCAGTACGTTGAAATTAGCGCATTTTATCATTTTTAACATTTATACGAATCCATGATAATTTATTTTTTGTTCACCTTTCATTTGAATAAGTGACTTTCATGCCAATTATAGGGAGTTGCTCTTACTATTTCCTTATGTTGTTGCGATGGGCATAACCTAGGAAGAGTTTAATTGCAGATCATTTGATACACTTTTGTACTGAGTTGCGGAACACAAAAGGGACACTATGATATAGACCATTTCTCTTCCCCTCCACTAAAATTTCAGCTAAAATATTCACAATGCCTTTAGGCTATATTGTCATCATGCTCTGGATGAAATCTAAAGCTAGGACCAACCTTTGTTGACAACCACAATCCCGATCAAATTTATTACTAGCATTTTAAAACATACACATTTTCCCCTTCGAGTTTTGGAAATTTCACAATTTTTGGACATGCTATTTAGTGGTTGCTTTAAGTTTAATTTTATTTAAGTTTATAAGTTGTGATACAAATTACTTTAAATATATCCATAACAAGTTATAGCTAGAGGTGGATAACCATAAAATGTGTCTCAGATCCCACTTAAGACATTGTATATGCAGTATGTAGATGCGAAATAAAGAATTGGTTACCTGACAATACAGCAACATCTTATTCTTATTGGAACTTAAAAATTCTAATACTCCTAGACGAAATAATCATTAGCTCTCTGTAGGAAAGGAGATGCTTGTTAATTTTTTATCATAATATTAAGAAACGAAACGTATTTGTAAAATAGAAGTATTTTACGTTGATCATGAAATATATCAAATAAATTTAAATCTAATTACTTTCTTCTTTATCTTCATCATCTTTCATAATATTAGTTAAAAAAAAATTTTCCTAAAATTTTTGATAAAAAATAAATTTATAAAAATCTATTTTTGGCAAAGTATAACTTAGAATTATAAAAAGATACAGATTTGACATGATATCAATTAAGTGTTTGAACAGTGTTAAATCCATTCCAGTTGAATTAAACCAATTCATATCTCAAACTGTTAAGAAAGCAATTTAGTTTTCAAATAATTTTTTTCTGTATATATCAGTTTTTGAGCTATATAAAGTTCATTCTGTGTAAGTATACTAGGTTTTTTAGAATGGACATAAAAACGCTTTTACACTTGCACATTTTACAAACAATGAAAATATTTTACTTTTTAACAATGAAGACAGAGAATGGGTAGGTGTATCTTGTGAAAAGGTATTAATTTAGAGCCTAAATAATTGACAAATGCCAAAAAGTGAAAAATCTTGGCCATTTGAAATAATTATTGGCATGAGAAGGTTCAATGTTGAAGAAACTTAGGCCATGTTCGTATCTATATATGCATGAACGAATGTATTTTGCTCTCTGCAAATTATTACCCTTTCTTCAGTGTATGGGCTATCCATTGCTCGAACCAGCCTAGCATCATTCAATAACAAGCTATTCTGTTTCGAGCCCCCACAAAACATCAGATTCAAAGCTTGATAAAACAATTTTACTTTTGCAAAATAAATGTATAGTTTACGAATTCTTTGGTCAATTTCGCCAAAGGTACCTTTCGTTCTTTCAAGACTACCTAATGCTCTAGAGTATCCTTAGTTTCCTAACTTGTTTCAATTGGTCCTAATTTGACCAATTAGACCAGTTGTGCATAATTTGTTCCAATTCTTTTTTTATGGAAAAGGGGCTTTCGCACGATTCAGGTTTTTATAAGGAACCTGTTTATATTACATGTAGCTTCATTGTTAAATCAATAAAGGTATATGTGAACAATTTGAACCAACTGAAGAAAGACAAAGACGGAATTATTGAAGAAAAATCGAGGCGAAATTTGATATGTTTAACTTGAAAGCCTGCAAAATTTCTTAATTCGTTGAAAGTATATCAACATTTTTCTAGTTTATTTGATTGAAAATTTGTTACGAAAATTCAAAAAATGAACCTAATTAGATGTAGGCTCGGAATATTTTACCATTACTGTTACTTTATCATAGTCCCAGTCTTTATAATTTGTCTTGCATGATAAGGAATACCAAACTAAAAAAGTTTTTCTGTAAATGAGTTCTTATCAAACAACGCACAATCAACATTGAGGATACCAACGAAAACAAAAAGTATGCTTTACCAACAGCAAGGGACCTTGAAAATTGAAAATTGCAGGTTTTCAAAATTGGCCTATAATTCAGGCCAACTTTTTTACGCTCAATATTTTGTAATATTGCCAAAAAGCCCTTACCTTAACTGTAACCCTACCCTTTACCTTGATCCTAACTCGAAATTGTATTCTTTCCATGACTCTGATCCTTACTTGTCACCGTCATCAGCCTCTCTATACCTTAGGTATTCTGTTTTGTAGCAGTTAAGTGTTTTCTGTTAATTGTACCCTCTTTTCGTCAAATTGTAGAGACAGTACCAACCCCCTGCTGCTATAACCCCACTCAAACTAGGCAATGGAGAGTACGTTTTTATATGTCTAAATTGTAACTGTTCCAGAAATGCTTTAGTAAACGTCACAACGTTGCAGCAAGCTTATTTGAAATCATGCTTATACCTTTCAAAAGGTTGGTCATGTTTCAAGTAACAGACTGTCCCCTCCTTCTTTGCAATGTTGCTTGACTTTTCAATTATAGAATGCCAAGGCTGTTGTTTGATTGTACTGAATGACCAAGTTCCAACTGTTAATATTTGCCTTGATCTTTGTGGGCATTGATTCTAATGCTGGTCTCTAGATACGGTTTCCAAACTTCAATGCGTAGATCTTGTAGCTTCCTTGGCAATTTTACACTGCTTAGACAATGCGCTTCCATATCTGGTTTCTTTTCTCATGTCAAAAAGTTTGCTTATAGCCTTCATATGGGTCATTTTTTTAACTTATCGAAATTTTCCAAGCAAGCTGTTGCAAATTATAGAGAAATATTTAGTTCCTCCACTAAATGGCTACATCCCAATCAATTTACTTTTGTCTTTGCATAAAGTTGTCCGTCCTTCAATGTTTTAATGTTATCATGGTGTCTGATGTTACTAGTTCTTCTTGACAATGTGATTTTTTATGCATCTTTGGCAAGAGAACCGGTTGCCCAAAGATTCTTACGCTTGCTCTGCTTTAGATTGTTGTGATACTGCAGTGATCAATGCTGCAAAGTTAAAAACTACTCTTTGTGACTAACAAAAGTTAAATAGTTTACGAATTGCACTGTCATTGAAAACCTTTAGCGTAGCATTTCAAACTCAAGCACTTTTCTCTCTACTCAACTAGACGCTCCTCCGATTCTCTCTTCCATTTCCTCCGCTCTAGTACCCAGGGTACTTCGGTAGAAGCTGAGATGTGTAAGAGTTTTACAACGCAAAATCTAGCAGAACTTTGAGTTAAAAACAACCACAAATTAGATGCGCAACATAATACACCTTCAAGCTTTGGATGCTCGGATAGTATCTTCAGATCAGCTGTGCATATGAGTTTCTTAGACTGGTTTATGGTTTTGTACAACTGTTTAAATTACCTTTATTTGGCTTAATAGAAGACAATTTTGCTTAGATTTCCGATGCCCTAATAGAAAGTCTACACCTGAAAGCTTTGAGTAGGATTACTCATTTGTGATTCTGTCCTCCTGTTAATCATTGAGAAAATGTCTTCTACAAGTTGCGCCTCAAGCACAATGAATGGTGAAAATAAAGGTATCGGTTGGTCAATTTAACCCCGAGCTGCTATCCTGCTTGTTTTCGCGTCTAAATGTTTATTGCTTTTGTTGAGCGTCGCAGTGATAAGTGAAGACCTTCAATCTGTTATCTCTAGTTGCAAGGTTCACTAAACTGGGTTTGAAATTGTTGTATTGTTAACCGCTTAAGCGTGTCCATTGTGCGACCAATCGTAATATCTGTAGCAGTTACAATGCGCAGCGCGTCGGTCAAGTGCAATCAAATCATCGCGCTTTGCTACCTGCACTTGCTCCAAGGACTGCATCCTGAAGCTAGAAAATACAAGAAATTTTTTGTTTTGTATGTTGATATTGATTTTATTTTGTATCGAAGAAATCTAGAAGATGCGACGCTTTCGACATTGGCAGTATTAGCTGTTACAATATATACGATGCCAGACAACGGAAGATGATTTGCCTGCTCAACAGTGACTGGCTCAAGGATGTGTTTGTATTTGCGCGGGGCCTGGATTGCTTTTGCAATTATCAGTATTGTTTTGATTTGTCAAACAGAAGCGAAGAGGCACGATAGTATTCATCACAAATCAGGCCATGGAAATGCGGGCCGAAACGAGAAAGTTAACCATGAAATTAATAGAAGAACCCACGTTTCGATTGATCGCCATGCGGTCACGGAATCGAAAAATCCGAACTATCGACGTTCCATGAAGCGCGTAAATGTCACTCAAGAACGAAAGTCGAATTTGCTCAGTCGTAAAGCAGAGGATATATTAATGGACGAAATCACTGGAAGCGACCAGGCAGCAAATCGGGCCGAGATCTCGTACAATATCCCGAAAGAACTAGAATTTCTGAAGAGTTCAATGAAAGAAGGTGATATAACAGACATAGACACTGCTAATATGATTGATTTGAATGAAAGGAAAGGGGCATATTTGCCTGTATCACAGGTCAAAGCTTCTATCAATAATCTTCCGGCACAAAATTTACTAACCGAACAGTTCAGGAACATATCCGGATTGCCGGAATTTATGTTCAGGAAAGCTTCCAAGTTACGGAGCAAGAAACCGGTATCATTGCTAGAAAAAGTTGCACAAACTTTGCAGCCAAGTGCAAGTGCATTTTCAGGGATAAAGCAGCTGATCGAGGAAAACAAAGTAGAACAATCATTAAAAAAGCACTTAGATAGTATGAACGCTAACCTAATCAATGCGATTGCACATCCCCAACCAAACAACCAGCCAGCTGTAGTAGACACGGTAGACCGTGCTGCAACTATAAATACACTTAACGTTGCAAGTGACCCAGTTCTTAATCCGGCTTATATAACGCCAGTTAATCCGGATCAAATCTACGATGAATCTATATCGCCTCCGGAACAGCTCTTGGATGATTTGTCAGCGGGAAAATTCAAGCACCCACTTGCTGATAAAGATTTAGAGCGTATGTCCGAATGGAATGCAAATAAAGAGTTTCTTGCCGATAATGGGTATGTCAATACCAATGAAGGGATGCTTGCTCCAAAAATGACCCGGGTTGCATCTGATATAATGCCTGTCCGGGATGTGTTTTTAAAACCAAAGATTGCAAAACCAACACTAGGAATATCAAAGGATTCTCTTGAACTATTAAGAGACAATCCAGAAGTACTCGGTCGGAACCAAAATTTGTTAAACAGTCACCAGTTTCATTCATTATCCGATTTAGATTCAATAGGACCTCCAATATATCCGGCAAAAGTTGTCCATCTGCCCCACAAATCGAAGCACATTTTTATGCAACCCAAGCATCTTTACACCCACATTGAGGGAGGAGATTTTCATCATGATGTTAATGAGGGATTTACAAGGGAAAACAGCAACTTTGCGATGAATGATGATAATGAAGACGACCATATGGAAGAGCATATGTATCACCCACATCGACCATGTAGGTTACTTCATTTGCCGTTTCCTAAGAGCATTTTTAAATTGATTTATTGATTAATTCTGATGTTTAACAGTGTTTGAGCAAATTGTGTAATTTACATTTCACAAACAGAAATTGAAATCGTCGAGAACTTTTCTCATAGGCCAACCCTAAACTGCTCCTATCTGAAAATTGTCCATCTTGCTTTGATTTGTGTTTGTCATGGATCGTTAAGGAATGTTGCTAAATGCTTTTTGTGTGGTAAATCTACTAAGAAGCAGCAAAATAAAATTTGCCAAAAAACTCTTTATTCAATCAGTGTCTATTTGAAAGCATCAACCGAATTGCCTTGGACAACATCTTCTCTTTGACAATTATAACTTTTCTCGACAAGCATTGTAACGGAACAGACAGGATGTATTACTGTATAATCATTTCACTATTTGTTTTCTTTGTTAGCTTACAGCGCACGATGTAGTTTTAAACCTTGTTTAAACGGAGGCAAGTGCACGGCCTATATAGACAGATACGTATGCACATGTCGCGAAGGATTCATGGGCATCAACTGCGAGAGTGAGTATAATGCAACATCACTATTATGCAGGGATTCGTTACTCCCTTTACTCCAGGCTAGACATAATATGACTAGGAAGTGTGTACTTCAACAACAGCATAGAATTTGTTGATATAAACGAGGCTCTAAGCTCACATTGCAGTGTTTATGTTTGATTGTGTGTGGTGGCAAAGAGAAGAACTTGAAGTCACTTCCTTTTTGTTTATCTTCTTACAAAGTGGTGCTGACGAATGATAATGAGGTTGTTTAAAGTGTGTGCAAAATAAGAAAGACCTGTATTCAAAACTAGATATAGGCCCTGTTATATCTGTTTTACTGTATATTTTTTTAAAGTCGGGAATCAGGAATCAGTGCCAAAAAGGGGAAGGGTGATATTCAATAATCGATTTTTGTCAAAGTAAAGAACTCTCGTGCCTTTCATAGTACGTCTTATCGTTAATGCATCTTTTACCGGAATATGAAGCAATCCTTTCTTGCTTATCATTGGTTCTTTTTTGCCTTTTCAAGAGCGAAGTTACTGCTACCCTACACCGTGCAAGCATGGGACGTGCTCTTCCAACACCGATGGCTTTGTGTGCACTTGTGAACTGGGATATCAAGGAAAACGTTGTGATGGTATGTTGATGTTGCTGAATAACATGATACCTGAAGATGCATGAAAAAATGATATCAACTGAAGGAAACAAAATCTCAGTTCTTATTATGGTTTGGAATTCTTGACAACAACGATACCCTATAACGTTTCTTTTTGACTTTTTAGTTATTCTGTGACATGCATGCATAAATATCTTTTTATAATTTCATTACAGAGAGGGACAAATGCCACCCAAGCCCGTGTATGCATGGAGGGACGTGTTCGTCAACCTTTACTGGAATATACTGCACGTGTCTTCCTGGGTACAAAGGAAAATACTGTGAAAGTAGGTTCTTTAGTTAAATGCTATAAACAATTCGTAATCTTGGCGATTCGTAATTCGTTTAAAAGGCAAGGAAACTGACATTCCTTAGGACAAACGAGAGAGAAGTCACATTTGCCTCTGCTAATTGGCCATATTAGAGATTGTTTTTTGAAGAGAGCAGCAAATAAAGCTGATCGAAAAAGAATATGGTGTGATTAGATTTGTAATTGAGAAAGGTTTCTTTGGCTACTGAACAAACGGCCTCTGAGTAAACTGCAAGTATATTGCCAATTGAAAGGTCAAAGAATCAAAAATCTATTCACTGTTTCTGCGTATCATGGAATGTGATGCTGTTTTTTGATAGTCAAGAAGAATGTCTTTTTAAACCTTAAAGTCATCAAGGTCAGAACTCAGACACGTATCAGAATACTGAACTCATCTGTTGCTTACCTGAAACTTACTTATTGTTGATTTTCTTTAAATCTTCAACAGCTGAAGCAAAATGTTCCCCAATAAATCCATGTTTAAATGGAGGAAGGTGTCAAGAGATGCCATCAAATTATATTTGCATCTGCAAAAACGGATTTGCAGGAAGAAATTGTGATGGTATTTTCCTTTTCTTTTACTTCGTTTCACTTTGTTTAATCAATTGAATATTATTCTTAAATCATAACATTTATCATCCAACAAGGCAAAAGAATGTGAAAAATATGATATATTGGTTGTTACTTAATAACTAGCAATTTCAAACTCCCTGCAGCTGTGATATATCGAACGGTTTGTCATCTGGCACGTGAATGGATGTAGTCAAATTCGGTTCCAAAAATATTCATTAACTTTGTTATTTTAGCCATTCTGCGGCCAACTTCATTCCCAGCTACACTTGAGCCAAAACCAGTGCCTCCTCAGGCTATTCCAATACCAGCGCACGGGCAACCCCCATTCTTGATGGAAGAGCTGAACAGCCTAAGTGATGGTCCACTGGAAGAGCATCCAGTTCCGGAGACCAAAATCGATGCTGTCCCACTTGATGACCACCACGGTCACCAGGTATTCGAAGAGCATCATTTTCCTGACATTTTTGATGACGATGCAACGAGTCATCACCATGAGCGACATGACCATGATGAACCTCAGCTCGCTATCAGCTCATCGCCTGCTGTCGTGTTGCATTTGGGGGATAGAACAAAAGACAAAAAGAAAGAGGCCCCGAAGGATGATGGGAAAAAGAAAAAGAAGCCACCGACATCTCTGAAACAGGATGACAGATACGTCACACATTTAGTTGCTGCGGCTCCTATGAAAGGAAAAGGAGCAGACGAGGACAAGAAGACACCGGAGGAGAAAAAGCCACCTATGGAAAAGCCAACCGCTAAACAGGAGAAACCGAAAGAAAGAATTCCTACGGCACAGACTTTGATGAGACTTCAAAATCCGCAGAATCTCCGAATGAATGATAACAATGTGTACACAGATTCCACAGGGTATTATGCTCCAGGTGGACTTGACCAGATAGCAGCGCATGGCAACCAATACCAGGGGCCTTCAGTATATGCAAGACCAGCAGTCAAGCACGTCGTTGTAAAGGATGCTAGAATAAAATCCACTAAAGATACGAAAACAAAACCGGGTATCAAGCTGCAGCAGAAACCTCGAGTTGTATGGGCAAAACCAAACACAGGACAGAAAGAAAACAGTAAAGCTAGACAACAACGACCGGGTACAAAAACATTGCCTAAGAAACCAAAGACTTTGTGCCCAGGGTTTTGTGAATCTTTTTGTGATAAATGGTGTGTTAACGTCGGCTGCTGCAAAAAGACTGAAATAGAAGGTCCAACTGAGGCTGGGAATCTTTCTGGAGGACGTTCGCTAAGTGTCGTGGCAAAGAAAGGTAAAATTGTTAATGAAAATGATTGAATAGCAGTGTAAGTACAAAAAATGACGGAGAATACAATGAAAAGTTGAATATAAAAATATAAGAATATAAAAAAGCATACATTTTTATAACGAAAAACGGGATGAAAACATTAAGGGAAAGATTCTTGGAAAGATGCATCCTGCTGCATTAACACTTTGCTTATATCATCTATATTTGGGCAAGTATGCTAAGATTTCTTACAGACATGCGAGATATGTATCTCATATTGTGGGAAAGGACTGTCTACGTCAGGCAATCCGAATTCATTCGTAATTGGATGTCTTGAATGGTAATAGAAGTCTTAAATTTTTCAAGAAAATGTCAAGATTTTGGAATTTTTTTTTATAAAATTAACGACTATCATGCATTTCATTCCTAGTTAACCCCTGACCTTAATTAATCTCAATTAACCCTAACTAATTAACCAAAGTGGTGCTATATTTGCATATCGCGCAAAGTTAATTAATAAAAAATGATTCAAGGATTACACTACACGCTTAACCAAATAGGTTAGCAATTTTTCTAACCTTTTAACTGTAATGAAAGTGGCGTTAACTTGTTTCTTGAGTCAACGATTACCTAAGGAAAAGGAGGCCTATGAAAAATAATCTAAAGCTGCAAAATCTTCAATCAAGAATCAATCATTTTTTGCTTCTTTTTTACATCAAAACTGGATTCCGCTCTTCGGTACTGTTTTCCATTTTTTTCGATACCAATGGCCTATTTGGTTAATATTTATGTCTTGAATCCCACTTTGCTTTGAAAAGGTTCAGACCTGTTTTCTTAAGTGGTTTTCTTTAAATATTAGTTATAAAGCTAATCAATTAATTAACTAAATAATCCTCTTGATTGTAGTTTTAGTCTTGCTTACTCAAAACAATAATACCTTTGCGTAAGTTATTTTTCAAATAATGCGTTAATCGATATATATATATAAGCGAAAAAGTATACAGAATTTACACTAATACATAATAAAATGCTTTGAATGGAAATCTGAAAATGTCTGAGAATTTAATCTAATAATCTAAGTCGTTTAAAACAAGCTCAAGTAACGATTTAAAAGTAGCATTCACCCTAAAGTTTTTTGGTTATTAGATATGCATTTCGTAACATATTGTGATATATAACTTCCTAACATTGTTTATAAGATTGATTTAACAAGTTGTATTTTCTTTGATTTTTCTAACCTTCTAACAGCTTCACAATCCTAATCATTAAACATTAACTTGACATTTTATTTAATGAATGCAAGAATTGCGTTGAATTGCAATGCATTGCGATGCGCAGAAAGGCCAGTCTTTATTTATACACAAGAATGTAGGATGGTGAGTTTTTTCAGTGTACTGATTTTTTCACAAATCTCACTCAAAATAGTAAAAAATATCTGTGATAGTTGATGAAAACGCGGATTTTTTTCGATTTTAGCAATATAAGGGTATGTAAAATAACGAATAATTAAAGCTGACTTCTTCCCTTGCAATCCAGGGAATTAAGAAATTTGAAAAAAATGCCAAAATTACTTACAATAGCCCGTAGTAGCTAGAATATATGATTTGTATACCATAACGTATAAAAATAGGAGTATCGTTAAAATGTCTGAAAATATTGACTAACAGTGTAAAGGGTTGCCCAGTTAGAAAATGGGTTGATCAAATTGTTTATTATATAAAACCACGAGAAAATGCCACCATGGTATTATGCAATAGCCTGTCTTGTTATTGCTGATGAGAAAAGGTTACTTCTGATACAGAAGAAGAGTAAAACGTCGGTTTCACGTGCAGCCTTTTCGTTACAATAACTATCACTTGGAAAAAGTGTCCCTCCAGTTATCGGCAAGATCGATTTTGTATTTCGTCTAAATTCGATGAGAAAATGTTTGGGGAGGGGTGATATTTTGGCAATGTATTTCTTGTGATGTAAAACTATGATTTTAAAACTGAACTTGAGTCATGGGCTTTCCCTATTGGCAAAATTGGCGTTCCTTGTTGGTAAAGGGGCATTTTCTGACAGTAAGTAGGGCATGGTCTGAAAATTTTTTGTATTTTAGAGAGCCTCTTTTAAAAAGATCTATTAAAAAGAGAGTTCTCTTCTTAACTCTTACTTCTTCTATTCTTTTTAGCTGATAAATTGTTATGCTAAAAATGTCGTACTTATCTTTCTTTAGTATCATCATCATAATCATCATAATCATCATGACCATAGCCCCTGTGGAGGCCTTTTGTGTACCCACTGATTGCAATGCTTCTGTCTGGCCCAGACCTGTCCATTGCCTGATGTCGTCGCTCCACATTCTCCGGAGTCTTTCCATTTCCCTGCTCCCTTCTACTTGACCGTGCATGATGAACCGTGGATTAACTCTCAGATGTCTTCTTTCTTCCTTGTAACGTATTCCAACCATAGAAGCATCTGCGCTTCTGCGATGTCCAGAGAGCTTTTTGTGCACAAAGTCGTTATCTAATTGTATTTATTTCTGCTCGACGTACAACTCGCTGAAATACATTGATTTTCATCTTCCAGTAGGTTGCTGAAACGTCACCACATATCCAAGGCCGTAGCCTTGGTCTTAACATCTGTGTATTAACATTTTTAACCACTTTTTCCTGATTTATCCTGAAGCAGTTCACCATATATGAATATTTTAGGTAGACCTTTATCTGCTAGACATGGCCAGTCAATCAGAATCGAACTGATCTCTTTGCTTATATCGATATAGCGAATTGATCTTTTTTGCTTATATCGATGTAAATTATTCTATATATACGCTTAGGTGTGTAGAGCGAGACTGTTATCCCTTGCTACTCCTAGTTTCGCCAAAAACGTGTACAGCTTTGCCTATACGGTTTTGAGTACTTTATAACAGACAAGTGAACAAATATTTTCATGCATTCTCTGCACATTTTGTAATATATCAGGCCGAGTACACAGAAGAGAACAGGCACATTCACGCTAGAGTCCAACTTGAATCACTATCACAAAACAAGGCTATAACAATAGGACTCAAAACTGAACTAATACATCACACATTAGAAACTCAATATCTAAATATGTACGATTTCTCAATCCGGCTTCAATGAAAAACAGATTTCAACTGACTGTTAAAGATTCGTTTTGCAAAGATAACACCTTTTTGTTTCACCTCTTTTTGGCATTTTGGTTTGACAATTTAATAACTTTTCTTTCAAAACTCTGAACAGTCTCGATGAAAGTCATCTTCTACTGATGGATTAATTTAAATAAATGTTTTCTGTGTGATCTTCGACTAAAATTAGGTTCGTTATTCGAACATGTTTATAAGTTTTCCGCTCACATAATTTACTGTTTTTCTGTGCCATTAGGTTAATATCAATTGGGTTGCAGAAATGATTAAAAGTATCAGTATTCAATCCTTTTTATGCATGATAGGTGCTGCAAAAGCAAATTGCAAAGAATGCAATGAAAATGCTGACTGCATTAAGGGAACCTGCAAGTGCAAAGATGGCTTTGTTGGAGATGGAAAAACTTGCAAAGGTATGCTTTTTTAGGTACTAAAGAAAGGCTATCGTTATCGAAGAGAAATGTCCCATAAACAGAAACTGTTATGACGAGATCCTTCTGCGTGAACCATTTTTATATAGAGAAAATATCAGTTAGTGACATGACCAGGACTCAGTATGCTCTGCTAAATCATGTTCTAATATCATTAGTTTGTTGTTATAAGATATTCGTTGCTTTAACCATGTTTTTAAATATTTACCAATCAGAAGGTAATCGGTTAAAGATCAGAAGGTGTAAGCACATTTTCACGCAGTTGCAAGATTGTTTACTATCTTAGAAAATAGATTTGATAAAATGATTTAAGATTTCCTTGCAAGTTGACTTGATTATGCTAATCTTTCGTTTCAGTAAATCCTTGTATATTCTGCCATGAAAATGCAACTTGCGACAACGACACCTGCGTTTGTAAAGTTGGTTTTCTTGGTGATGGCTTGAAGTGCACTCGTAAGTTTAGTTACACTATAATCTATCATCATCATCATCATCATCATCAGAATCAGCAGTTCAGGCCACTGCTGGTTGATGGATTCTGCAACATCAATTTACCCATTTTTGTCATTAACACCTAGCAGACTTGCTGCTTCCCCTAAATGATCATGCTATTTTTTTGGTCTCTCTCTATCTCTTTTAGTTCGAAATTTTCTTTTTGGGCCTCTCTCTGTTTTTTGCATTAGTTATTGAATATGAAATATAAGATGCTGGATATCTTGATAACCTAACGAGTAAAAGGATAATACAAGAATTTATACAAATATAATTTTTCATTTCATATTAAAAATATTGCGAAAATTCTCGTTGAATATGTTTGTAAATACTGCAAAAATTGGCAAGGGGAAGAATGTTTGTATAAGTGTGAATAATTTTATTTACACAAAAACAAAATCAATGTTTTTGCCTGAAAATTCTAAACGATATTTTCTTTTTGTAGCATTCACTAATCATTGTGCAAGGTGCAGCCCCAATGCAGACTGTCTTGACAATTTCTGCTTCTGTAAACCTGGTTACTATGGGAATGGAAATGACTGCTGGCCGAACACAGATCCGATGCTTTAGTGCAGTTTATTGACCTGTACCTGTCTTTTGACACCAAGCGAGCAGTCGAAGCTTAGAACAGAGGTCCATTGGTTGCAAAAAGAATAACATTAACGACTCCGTTACATGTTCATCCCATTAATATACATTAGCTGCACCAGATACTTCGAGAATGAAATAGTTAACAATTCTGGGTGAATGCAACTATGGCAAATAGCTTCTATCATAATCTATAGAGTATCAACCATCAAGAAGCAATTGTCGATGGGAGCCCTGAAGAGAGGCCTTGGAACAGGAAGGTTATCGATTGTTAACTCTGATTACAGACTGAAGAGTAAATCACTTCAAAGCAAAATTAAATTTTTGTAGCTGCTGCTAGAAAAAACTTCAATATAAAAACGCTATAAATATAAAACACTATAAAGATATTACGCTTAGTTATTTTAGGGTATATCGAATAACATCATTACATATAAGAGTGAAGATAATACTTCTAAGGCCAATCGAGCTATGGGCAAAGCTTGCCGTCAAGTCTTTTTCTTTGGATGCTTGAGAGAATAGAATAAAACCATACCCTATATGCAAACATATTTTTATTGTTACTACTTCTAATACTACTCAAAAATATCATTCTCCGTGTAGAAAATTCTCAGTGAATAAGACTCAAACTTTTTAAAGAAACTGAACATTGGCCTAAAATTTAGCCAATTACCCCCAACTTGATGTAAATTGGCCGTAATTATTTCTTCAGTATACATGCTGGATATTCAAATTTTAATTGCAATGAAAATTTTAATCTTTAAAATACATTTGTAATGTAAATAAAGAACAATGACTTTTTGTAATGTAAATTTAATATATTTTTAGATAAAGTAATATTTCTGTCCTTGTATATGACGCTGATGAAATCAGATAAATTGCATCAAAATAAATGGAGCAAAATTTTGATTGTTCATCTAAAGTAAGCAAAAAACTTGAATACTATCGAAATAAACTTTAGAAACGAAATAATTTATAAAACAAAATTTAGATATATGTGAAGAATTGTTTATTACTATATGAAGATTACAATAACGATCATCTGTGGTTGGTCTTCAAATGTTTGTGTGAAATTTTATAGAACGTGTTTGTTACGCGGATGTGACGATGGCTAAAATATGTCATCCTCTCTTTAAGCATATCTAAGCTCGTATACTTTTCAATTTTCTCTTCTAATTTAGTCCGAATTAGTGGAAACACAGCTCATAATTTTTCTCGCCTTTCCGAGAGAAATTCTTCCCGAGTATTAAAATCAGGTAATAACTAAATTTTAACGGCAATTTATTTCTAGTTGCAGATCGATAGTAACATATTAGGGAAATATTCATGTTAAACAAATAGACAACTGCGAAAGCAAAAGTGCCAATTTTTCATTGCGCAATGTTTTGCGCTTCAACATTTTCCAGAACTTTTAGAATAATTGAGGTTCAATGAGGCGATGATATTCAAAGCACAAGTGCAAGTGATGTAGGAAATTATGCTAAGTCTTATGCCTGGGTCTAGACCATCCCCACTAGGACACGATAGCTATGTTTGGGTTTGAGTTTGTACTTGTGTTACTAGTGTTACTAGTGTTACTAGTTAGGAGCAAGCTTTATAGAAGAACGAAAAGTCAATAGAAGTTTGTCATTTATCGCTAAAATACAAAAATGAGCTGAAGATCTTTAAACCTTCATTGGATTAACAAAACATCTCAAATGTTCTCAAAAAGTGTTAAAAAGGTAATGTGATCTATGATAGATTAAAGACAAGGAAACAAAGCTATTGTAAGAAAGTTTAATATTTTTCCAATGGTCGCCTCAAATCCTGTTTTTATGTGAAGCTTCCATCTAAAAATAGAGCATAAAATATGTTGACCAAAACTTTGCTGGCTGACAGAAAATACTAAGAAAGCCTGAAATATAGTTTTCAGAACAAGAGACAAATTTCTAGGCCAATCAATATTTCTTGCTTGCTTTGCTATCGTGTAATGATGACCCATCGTCTCGTACTCAAAATACAAGAAAATATTATTGAAATTTATACGTCAAAGTTAACAGCCATACGTGAGAAGATGACTACAAGGGAGATTACTTTTATCTCCAAATATTCTGGCTAAAGTGAATCAGACCAACAATGAATACTTACATTGTGGATTTTTGTACTTTAAATAGTTAGTGCATCCATGCGGAAAATTGATAGCATGGTGCCTCTACTGTTTGTTTTTTTAAAACATCGTTTTCGTCTCGGTTTGTTTACTTTCTATACCTACACAATGGGTCCTAAGAAACAACCTGTTATAGCTAGGATTAAAGTTTTTATCATCAAAACTTGGTTCTTGAAATTTTCAAGATCAAAATAATTCTAGATTACAGCAATTACAAGGATTAACACAAGTAGCTTGTTAAATATTCTTAACTTTCTACAAGAAAATTTGAGAAAGCATGCTATGTTTTAAGCAAAGGACTTCTTGAAACACTTGTCGCTCATTACAAACAATAAAAGAAAATTATTTCTGTATCATTATTTAAAAGGAAAAGAAAGGTTTGTGCAATTTTAGAGAAAATGCTTGCTCTCTTTTCTCGTATTTATCAATAGGTTTTTTATCTCGAAGCTAATGAGGGGAATCTCCTCAAGGTATAGGATAAAACTACAATAAATTTATCGGCAGTCTATGAATATTTAATCCTTTTACGTATGAAGACGTTGTCACTGAAGAACTCCTATTTCGACTTCGATTATGTCTTGAATGAGATCTCTCTTTTTGCCTACAGATGGAAGATTGGCATTACAACAAAAACGATATTTCATTTCACAAAGAAGGTTACTTAAAAGTATAACTGAGAATGTATTTTACTAAAAACTATATATTTATCTAATCCACCCGCCAAAGGTCACCGTCTTTTCACTCTCAATAACGGAGGTGTGTGATCTCATGACCTTCAATTAAGTCGCTGTTCTGCAACAAGAAATCGCTTCGCTCAAGCTTGCAGATGCAGAATTTTGCAAGAAATTAGCGAAAAATATAAGGAATGGAGCCAAAACCGAAGAATACACACTAAATATGCTCACACATCATTGGCTACACTATGAAGTATATTGATACGTACACTGTTTGTGTGGTTTGTTTGTTATTGTTCTCGGGACAAGCCGTTGTAAAAGGCCAGTTTGAACGCTCTACTGATCAAACTTGGAATAATTTAGAAAAAAATGATAAGACTAAAGAGTATAAAAGATGGGTCGATGTAGACGATGAAGAAAGCCTCGTACCACCGGATACGGCAAAATATTCGCAAAGCAACAAAGACCCAACGGACTTTACGAAAATAGTCGAAAATTTTAATAATGGCCTAACAGCAAAGCTGAACTCCTTGTCAACTGATGCTATCTCATCTGAGCAGCTTGGGGAACAAGATGATAGGTACATAAAAGCTGCAGCAGAACAGGCGAACGGTCACTTCGATGGAGCGCATATTATCGCAAGTAAGGTGGGCGATCTAGATAAATACGCACACGAAATCGATCCAGATGTTAACAATCAGATCAAGGCCGCGTTAGCACAAGATGGTAGCAGCCCAGAAGCACTAAACGAAGTAAATATTGCACTTTCGCACGGACTACCCAGTCCTGAGGTCCTTGAAAGTACCAATCGCGCAATACAGACTGAAAACCATGAAGGAAATATCCAGCTGGAGCCACAACAAATCGTTACGCACCCTAAACCAATTCATAAATACGTTGGACAAATTATACACAAAGTCAAACCATCGGAGCATCGATATTTGCCAATGAAGCACATCTTTCTTAAACATGTGCCACAGATTTTGCAAAGGTTGCGAGTTAGGCCAGTGAGAGTACACAGGCCAAGGATCATTATTGTCAAAGAGCCACACGTACAACATCATCATGAGTACTGTAAGATTCTGTTTCTATTTACTAGTTCTTTGTTATGTTACAATTATCAACGATTCTCTTATGTAAACTAACCTTCTTGAGATTAACGCAAAAAGAACTGTGACATGAAACATGCTTCTTGGTTTGTTAAACAATACAACAGTTTTTCATCTCATCATCATCAACTCCTAAGCCGAGCCGGCCCTGGTTGCAACAATGGGATGATGGTCTTTGTTCATCCTTCCCGATCTCCAGCCATTCTTATGAAACTAGAACCCCCTCCTCCACTCGATTCTCCAATGTTTTCCATCCAATTTCCTGTGGTCTCCCCCATCCACGCCTTTCTTGCATTCCTCCTTCCATCACCGCACTAGCTCATCTCAATGTTAGACATATTTGATATCACTCATAGGTATAAGCATAAAGCCCTAATGACGTATAATTTGAGAAGTAGGACGGGAAGTCATGCGATGAAGTTAGAACTAATGACAATGTTTACGATTAGCTGATTGAGTTTCAGTGACATGCTGTTTGCTGACAGGGTCTTTAAATCAGAGTAGCGGTTTCATATTTTTTGCATTCTGTGCGAAATAGCATTCTCGATACATTTGCAAATGGTTCTTTTATTCTCTAGATGAAGAGCCAGAGTCTCCGCCCCCGGAGACATCTGTTTGTTCAATAAATCCATGCAGAAATGGCGGAATATGTAATAATGTATTGGGAGATGTACACTGTGTCTGCGCAGAAGGATTCAAGGGGGACAGATGCGAAGGTAAGGCGAAGTTATTTAAAGGCTCTCATTCTACGCGTCTATCATTATAATCCATTGAATTGCAAAGTAAATGGTATTGGATCCGCTTCAAGGTAATGCGAAGTATTTAGCAAGAAACCAGTCTGTTTGATGCTCTTGGTTCTATGTGCCTTTTTCATGGAGGGTAAAGAGCAAATTTTTTGAATTTTTGCAAAAGTTGTTATTGATACAAGTAAAAACAAGAATTGAATGTGGCGTTTAAAAACCCGTTGTCTCTTTGCTGGCAGGTTTGTTGTAGCCTTTTCGTTGAATTGTGCTTGTTTTCATTCCATATACATTGTACCTATTTGTACACATTGCGAGAAATATTTTTCTTTTAGTGCAAAACACTTGTCATCCAAACCCGTGTAAGAATAGCGGAGCATGTTCGGAATCTGAGCAAGGCTTTGTTTGCACTTGTGTCACGCCGTACATGGGACCCACTTGTGAAGGTATGTTTATCTTGATTTTTATTTTCTAATTGATGTAGCACTAGTACCAAAAAGCAACTACCAGTGGCGTCACGTGACCATTCTCGCTGGGGGGTGTAAGAGATGCAAAACCATATTTTACCGACAGAAATTCTATTGCTACATTAATATTTTGTTATAAATTTAATTCTACCGACGAGTTTTCTGAAAGGGTGTACACCCCCTGTTCCGGTAACTCCCAGGTGAAAAAAGAGCCAAAACACGTGATAAAATGTTATTTTAGGCCCTGTCAACACTATATCGCATTAATTCCTTATCGAGTATGTAACAGCTGTTGGAGATGGAATTTTTTTTAAAAAATTCCCTTTTTCTTTTTACATTTGTACTAATTGCCGTTGATCAACTTTATCATCTTTTGTTTAACATCAATATCTGATATTGTCTTTGTTTTGCAGCAATGAGTCATTGCCATCCAAACCCATGCCGCAACTCTGGCACGTGTTACGAGAAACAGAATGGCTTCTCTTGTAATTGTGCTTATGGCTTCAAGGGAGCCACGTGCACAGGTAGGGGTAGAAACTTTTCTTTATATAATTATATTAAATATTAGATAGATAATTATAAGAAACTTTTCAGGATGAGTGCTAGCATTGTTTCAATTATGCCAAAACTGTAGATTGATACGTATGCACTGCAAACATCAAGAGGGTTCTACTAAACAAGATGCTGAATAATCTTTTACATAAATTACAGATCTATTATCGAAATGAAAGAGTAACTTAAGTCACAGCATAAATGAAGCAAAAATTGTTTAATAGAAAGATTAACAAAAAAGTATTCTTGCGATTTCATTTGTGACAATCTTCTAAACTGTCTTTTGCTCGTCGCCAGTTGCATCATTCTGTCATCCAAACAACCCGTGTATGAACGATGGAGTTTGTTCGGAAGATGATGCTAGCTACAAATGCTCTTGCGGCAAAGGGTACATTGGCCCAAATTGTGAAGGTAAGCTAGTATACAACAGAAAACTCTTTTGCTTCAACCTTTTTTGATACAGAATTTTGATCAAATGCACTTAGTCAACACAGACCACCGGCTAGCCTTTGTTGATGTGCTTTGAACTTTTTAAAGATAGTTTGTGTCATAAGAGATACTTCTGAATTATTCTCTCTATATCTCTAAGAATATGAGCCAGTATTTCAAACTTTCTTTGATTGCCTGTCACCTAAAAGCTGCTTGATAATTGCTGTGACTTAAATTTCTTTACAGTTAAGAAATATTCCTGTTCAGTTGACACATGTCAAAATGGAGGAACATGTATGGAAGAGGGAGTGAATGTCATATGTAGATGTTTGGACGACTACAGGGGCAAATTTTGTGAAGGTAATTTATGCTACCTAAGCAAACTGTTTATATCGCTTGTATCTGTATCTGTTTATGTACACATTGGCGGCACCAAGAGGAGGTAGGGGGGTAATTACCCTCTCCCCCCACTTTTATCAAAACATGGTCTACGTATTTCTTTAACGGAATAAAAAGCGCTAGGTAGGGGTAGTTCATGCTTCCTAAGGAAAGTTACCTGGTACAAAACAC
The DNA here is from genome assembly GCF_013076305.1 of Rhopilema esculentum. Next base: position 2,377,752 of record NW_027019640.1, read on the forward strand.
TTAAACGAAGCAAAAGGGGTGTGGTCTTCATAGTTACGCCCATTACCCTCCAACTCTGCAGTAGCTGGCGCCACCACTGTCTGCACAGTGCCTGATTTATTCAATTCTCTACGGAATAGGTCGTGGTTTGAAACAATCTGTTTGCTCTTTTGGTAATTATCTGTTTGATCAAAGTGTCTTTTGGTAATCTTTTGTGTAGAAACTTCTTCAAGTTTTAAAAAATCTAGACTTTGGCCATGATGGGACAATCATATCGAAGAAAATGAAAAACAAGTCAAAGTCACAAAATGTCGATACCAAATAGGAATTCAGGCCGAGTATTTTTAGGCCATATTTTGACAACACATTTATTTTTATCAATTTTATTTGAGAACACTAAAGAAGGTCACTTAACGCTTTTCGTTGAGTTGTTCTTAAGGCATTCCTCAATTTTATGATATTTTCTAAGTTTGAATACGAGACAGCACCATTTCACGTTTCATGATTATTCAAAGCTTGTTCCAATATTTCATCGGTTATCAAGATACAAACCCATCTGAAATCAAAATATCATTTCTTCTTCAGAGCGAATCTTCAAGCCGTGCACATTCACAACCTGTCTATTCGGTGGAACATGCATTGAAATTTCCTCATATGATTTCAAATGTATTTGCCCGAAGGATCGCACAGGAAAGAGATGCACTAGTAAGTTGATTAGTTAAAGGTAATAGCAATGTTGGCCCAAAGCCTTTAGGACTATCGAGTATCAGACCACAACAGGCATCAATTGTGGATATCCGTCTACTCCCTGAGATATATTCAAAGCTGTCTGATGATCGCAAAGCATGATAAAAGATTAGGAACTTCGAACCGTCCTGTTCTATACAACAAAAGCGTGCACTACCGGGTAGAAATAAGTAAATTCAAAAGTAGATTCTCAGTTTCTTATTGGCTCTGAAACCAATTTCTCCCAAAAAAACGGCGTTATTCATAGCATTTAACAAGTTATAGCACTCCTGGCAGGCTCCATTTTTACCAGACACCCTAAGGATAGTTCTTCTTCAGTCCCAACTTTCAATTGACTTGGGATGGAGGCAGCCTATTGGGATAATAAAATGAGCCTGTAATAAGTTGTAGTATGCAACATAATATGCAAAACGTACAAAAATTTTTTAACTTGGCTATCAATTACTTGGAGATTACACGGAATAAAAGAGTCATTGTGCTACATCAAGAATTTATTTTCCGTACAATCCAGTTAATAGCGAGAGAATCCGACAGAAACTACTACCGTAGAAGCGTGATGGCTGCATTATATCATCATATTGTCGGATTATAATTAATCTTGGGGTTGCCTTAAGATTGCAAGCATTTAGAAAAACTTCAAAGAATAAACTTTTTCTGTTGCCACTCTTTTGTATATCATAACTCGACACTTCAAGCATAAGTGGGTGTAAATCTCCAGGAACTTGTCTTGAGAAATAACGTAAAATTACATCTATAACAACATTTAATTGCTACTGCTATTATTGTTTTGATTTTTTTTAGAAATTATGTTGTGTATAAAGTTTTACATCATCTGCCTTTTGGAACTTTAAATGCGTCAACGTTCATCTTTTGCGTTTCAGTACCACTGAAAAACCCATGTGATGACTGCCATGCTAACGCAGTTTGCATAAATCATCGATGTTTTTGTAAGGCAGGATACGTTGGGAATGGCTATTTCTGCGAAAGAAGTAAGCTATCTTCACTCAATATTTGCTATTAGTAGAAATTGTGTGAGGGGACCGGATGGAAAACAAATAATTTAACAAAAGTTTCTAGAGCTAAATGCAGTGAGGAGTTGCTCTTTTGTTAAGCAGGAACATCTAATCTGGGATAATCACAATCACTTCTCTACATTTAAAGCCATTGGCAATTTTGCTTCAAAATGTCACTTTTTGAAAAGGCATTCAGCTTTCAGCTTACTTCCTTTTGCTCGTCAGTTTCTTCTTTCCTCTTTATCTTGACTGGTTATGAATGTAAAAAATAGTTAAAAAAGGAAGATAGCATATATGTCTACTACTAAGGTCTGGTTACTGTAACAAACAACAGTAACAAATTCCTGGACCTCTAAGTGGACCATTATGGATATAAGGTCAGCTAAAGATTTAAATGCTATCCCTGCTACTGAAATTAGGGATGCTTATCATTTGCTTTCAATGTAAAGTATTGTTTTATATTTTTTTTTTAATTTTTTAAATTGTAAATACTTTTAGTGTGGCGAATTATATAATACATAGTTAAACATAAGTATGATATTGTGGACAGTTTGCCTATATATCAAAAACATTGATTTTGAATAAATCTTTTTGTGGCGCAAAATTTTAAATTGGCTTGGTTTAGATCTTGAATTCCAAAAAAATGAAAACTACACAAGCAATAAAACATAGCCCTTATTGTATGAAGAATATATTATCGATTGTAATGTTTTAAAATCTTTGTTAGTTAGATTACTATAAGCTGGTATAAATGTTTTGTTTTGCGCTATCATTCAAATGAAAGTAAATGTCATTTTCGTTAGACTAAGGGCCATTCCGACTTACATTCTTTTAAGCTAAAAACAATTTGACTCTGAGTTCAGCTCACAATGTTTAGTATTTTAGCTACTACTTTCCATATTGCATCCAAGATACAGAAATATGAATGTTTGAAGAATAAACGTGGAATAGTGAAATATACAAAGATGAATTTTGTATCTTAGGCCCAAGTCGTTGTCATCCTAATCCTTGTGAAAATGGTGGTAAATGTGTAGACAGATTTGATTATCTCGGCACGGACGACTCACCATCGACAGGACCAACAAAACATTCGGAAGACGATGGCAATTTCTACTTTCAGCTTCCGCGAAACTCTGGCTTGGATGTTGTCACACCAGTGGATCCAAAATTGTTAAATGAAAACGGAGATACAGGTGGACCGGTGATGGAGAGTGCCGAATCTGTTGTAACTTCGGCTAACAGACGTACATTGCAGAAACGAGGCAAGATGCCTGGCAGACATTCTCAGATTCTTATTGCCAAGAAAAGTGCCATTCCTACTCAAAATAGACCAAAAGCTACTCACAACGGTAAAGTCAAAAAGGGGCATGTGGCATTTAGAAAAAGGTATTCGGATAGCACATGGAGATACGGAAAACAAACAAATTTGAAGAACGAAACTCTTAGCAAAAGAAGTTATATAGTAACAAGAAAGCTTCCTCCGGATGTTGACCAAACTCAGCTTGAGATAGATGGGTTTTATTGCATTTGTCCGGAACACTACAAGGGAAGGAAATGCGAGGGTAAGTCAGAATGAAATTTCTTCTTGCTGATAGTGTTGCCTCACAATATAGCTGCTGCAATCAGGGGTGTAGTGCTAGGGGGGCCCAGGGGCTGATCCCCCTTTGTTAATGCCAAAAATTGACAAATTTCTACTTTTGCTATTGTTTTTCGCAACATTTTGTGCAAGAGCCCGCCTTGTTATTTTGATACCTTTACGCCACTAGCTGCAATCCTACATCCGGAACTGGGTAGAACGGGATGAAGGATAACTCCTTGAACTGCTGAATGCACCAAAAAAGTCAGCTTTTCTAACTTTCCAGTTTCGATTACAGTGCTTGTACTCTGGCAAGTATTGCGAAAGATTCAGCATGCACCAGTTAAATAATTTTGGTGACAATATTAAAAAAATTTTCTGATGTTACATTTTCTGATAAATTTAAGAAATAGCAAAAAAGCTGAGTAAAATACTTTTGTGCTTGGGTCTGCCATAGAAACTTTTCTATGCCACTTATTTTTGCCACGTTCTTTCTTTTACAGAGGTTAACGCCTGTCAGCCAAATCCTTGCAAAAATGGAGGCCAATGTGTTGATGTTAATGGTGTCCCAACATGCACCTGCCCATATCCTTACACAGGGACTTTTTGTGAATGTAAGTGTGAATTATTAACTGGCTTCCCAACTAACTGGATTGAATAGACTGATATAAAACGTATTGCTGTTATGCAATATGGAATAATATATGGATGTGTTTTCATGCAATAGTATACTCATTTGTTGATTGAGATCAACTTCGATAAGATTAGTGATGAAATGAGATCATCAAGAAAGGATAACCTATAAAATAATCGCACACTTTGGGATGTAGAATAAAACTGTCTCAAACTGCTACTAATGGGATTAGTTGCCTAATAATCGCACAAGGAAAAGAAAGTAAGGCGATAATACTTTATTTTCTCAATGATCACAAAACATATCCATAGATTTGATCTGTTATCTGTTGTAAAAGAAAAGACGAATATTGCTTATTGCTCTGCGTTGTCACTTTTCTGTTAACTCTAGATGTTAAAATCTTTGACATAATCACTCCCTATTCATATTTCTGACAAAAATTATCAATTATCTTAATGAGAAATCTACGATAGGATAGGAGCTTGTTGTTAAAAGCATAATGCTTCTTTGCACTTGTTACTATTTATCATTTTTGTTTGCGTGTGAAGTCCAATTGTAGACTTAACTTCTGTTAAGTCTAGTTTCTCAATGTACGAAAAATTTTGACGCGTAAATAAATCCGCAGGTAACTGTCAGATTACATTTAAAAAAATCTCTTATCAATATAAATTTTAAATCAAGTGTTAGGTTTTTGTTGATTAAAAATGAGTTTTAGATAAAGTGTTAAATGTTTGGATTCGAAATATATTTTAATATAGCTTTTGTGTTTGTACTAGCAACCAACAGTTGTGAACCAAATCCGTGCCAAAATGGTGGAACATGTACAGATAATGATGGGACACCTGTATGCCTGTGTCCGAAGCAATACACTGGTGATAAATGCGAAGGTTTGTCTTTAAAACGTTTATTACCTTGTTTTATGTACGTATATTTATTGAACGTGATACCTATTTATAGATTAATGTACAGTAAGTAATAGATAGAGATCTGCTTTCAATATGTTTGAACTTCTTGAAGGAAGAAAGCGAGGAAAACAAACAGAAAGAAGAAACATACAAAAAGATGAAATAAAAACTTTTTTAGTTTTCAACGAAGCATGTAAATACAATAATGTAAATACGCTGATATAACAAAATGATTATAGGTAAAAGCCTATTTCATTTAAGCACCAATCTATTTGGACTTTACCGACCACTGGCAATTCAGATGAATGTAACAATAAATACGTTTTTCAGGAATATAGTCTCATGTTTGAGGACTAGCATGCATTGGGTTTAACGTACCAACAATATTTTCTTATCCATTATTATCAACGGAATTATATAAAATTCCATCGGTTATTACAGATGATAGCGATGTCATAGTTGGTATTAACAACTTTGTTACTATTTTGCATAAATATTGACAAAAATATTTTTATATTGGTTATACATGCTATGAAAAACGAGAACTGTGTCTTACCTGATCCTTTTTCTTTCACAGTTGACAAGTGCTTGAAATGCTCAAAGGATGCTGATTGCGTCAACGGTGCCTGTATTTGTAAGCCTGGCTTTTCTGGAGATGGCATCACTTGTACTCCGACTACCAATCCTGGGGGTGAGTTAGCAGCTATTTTATGCTGGCAGTCCCAGAAGATTTGATGTTTACGTTCTCGTTTTTAACCATATCAAATTTCTGCGTCTTTTTATTGAATCAAGACAGGAAAACATATCAGAGGTAACTTGATAGAAGCTTAAGAATGGATCATTGAAAACGGCGTGGTGACAGTGTTGCAAAGCTATTTCAGCAATATTTTTGAGAGAAAAGCCTCCAAGACTCCTCTAACACTGCTGCCTACATACCTTTTTATATGTCACTTTAGGATCTTGGCTCTTAGCTCTTAAAAGCAAGGCAATGCAACAAAAACAGTTTCGTATAAGAATTCCGAGACTGTAAGGGCTATGGAGACCAGTAGCTATCCTCTCAAGCTGATTGAAGGATATAAAGCTGATTGAAAGATAATATTTTGATTGAAAATTTCCGTTGCCTTTTGCTAGATAGTTGATAATACTGGGCATCAATCTGATAAAAAATATTCTGAGATAGTCTATAACCTTCCCTTAAACTTTCATTTTCAGCCCCACCCCTAATTTGTTTCCACTTGCCACGGTCAGTTACAGGGTGTAACTTCTACCCTTTTCATAAATTTTTAAATTCAATAAACTCAAATAAATAATAATTTTTCAAGAAACACTAATTTAGTCAAAGTCAATTTTAATCAAGCATTAAATTGAAAGCTGAAATTTTGTTTCTGTACCAACTTGCTAATAAAACAATTTTTTAACCAGAATCAAACGGATGTACATCAAACCCTTGTCAAAATGGCGGCACATGTAAACAGACAGACACAAATGGTGGATATAAATGTAACTGTATTATCCCTTTTATTGGGAAAGATTGTGAGAGAAGAGGTGGTGGAGAAGAGCTTACAACTACCCCATTACCAAAAACAACCCCTTCAAAAGGTAGGTGAATTCGTAAATTCGTGTCCCGACTAACGTTTAATTTTACAGAAACGTTATAAGATCCATTGCCTTATAATTTAAAACTATTTTTACATTTTAGAAATTCAATAAAGGTTCGAAATTATCTCTATCAATATAAGCTTTTCGGTTATAGTATTATTCAGGGAGATATTTTTTGTTTTTTATTTGAAAATATTGATGCCTAGCTTCCTTAAACATTAACTAAAAACTCTAAACATCAAATATGAGGGGAAAATAATTTCCATCATGGAAGCAAGTTTACTATTGTTTATATTTTACCCTATGGTATTGTGTTGTGCTACATTCTTGCAAAATTGCAATCACAACATTTCATTTACAATCACTAAAAACAACAATAAAAAATAAGAATGTTATATTTCTAATGCAATACCGCATAGCTATTTTAACGCTCTCATAGATAAATTGGCTACAGAAGCGCAGCATTCAGAAAGATAATCTGGCTGAAGTGTTTTGCTAATAACTTTCAATGCTTGCAAAAAAGTGAAATGCACTGCGATGTTTAGCTCAGCTTTAGAATGGAAATGATGTTGGAAGGAAATGTTAAACAGCATCAAAACTGTACCATAGTTCCAAGTAGATCAACAATTAGCTTGGTAACTTTACTCAAGTAAATACAACATACGAAGCTTATCAATGAATGGTCAGATTTAGCTTGGGTTAGTTGTTTTAGTGTAAACAGGATTTTAGGCTCTTATAGAGGCAATGAGAATTGAAGCTGTAACGTTTGCTTTTATACCTAGATATCCTTTGTCATCCTAACCCGTGCTTGAATGATGGCAAATGCGAAATAGTTGGTGAATCATTTACCTGCAAATGCAATGTACAATACAAGGGCCCTCGATGTGAAAGTATGTATCATATATTATGTAACTAAATTAATATATTATAAATTTCGTTGCATTAAATAAGAGCTGTTTAATTAAGAAAGATAGTTTTGCAAGCTAATTTTAATCTTATAAACGTTATACTGTGCCTGAATATTACTTTATGAATTGTAAAGATCATTATTGAGTATGTTGATGATCTGCAACTAAACGAAGAAATGATTAAGTCTGTGTACAGACTCTACTGTTTTAACTCGGCTCCTGTTTCATTTTATCTTCATTTCTGTTGAGTTGAATTAAAAAAAACAACGTATTTTTGAGAATCTGCACGCAAGCTAAAATGGTTAAGCACTGAAGAAAATATTGTCATAGTGATTTAAGCCTGAGCAATGTCTTTGGTATGCATCAGGGGTGTATCTTGATATTCATTTTATTCATACTTTACATAGCTGATAAATGTATTGAGTGCGATATCCATGCAAGGTGCATAGAAGGCGTTTGTAAATGCAATCGAGGCTACAGTGGTGATGGATTCAACTGTGAACCAGGTACCATATACTTGTTGATATATAAACATTCTAAAATGGTTTCACAGAGACTTAAGCAATGTTTCAGACATGAATCTGATTTAAAATAAGGTCACTTATTCATAGAATACTTGATCGAAATGACTGTGCTTCTTTCCTAAACGCAAATCTCTAATTAGTGTATTTGTATTCCCGTCGAACATCGTTTATGCTTTCGCAAACATTTATATTTATTTTATATAAAGATTAAAATCTTAGCGTTATTCCACCCTTTTTAACTGCTCATATCCTTTATATAGAATGATTATAATGAAAGCTGTAATCAACGGATTGGTAAATGCGTTTTAGTGTATTTGAATAACTGAACACACGGGCTGACGACGTGGCACACATGTAGTGTATTTCGTTTAAATTCTTGAACTCAGTTGCAATGCCTTTAAGTTTATACCTGCTTCTTTTTGTGCATCTTGAAATATCGTAGTTATTTTGTCAATCGTCTTTCCTCTCTAATACACAGTCTGCGAGAATGGCTGTCCCAAGCATGCAAAATGCCAAGAAGGAGAATGCACCTGTAATAAAGGCTACTATATGGAAGAAAACATATGCATACGTAAGCAAATTCTTCAGTTATCATCAGAATGCATCTTTTCCCATTCGATATTTCCCATTCGTTATCTTGTATATAATTTCAGTCTTTGAAAAACTTCACCTTCAACTGAAAGTCTCTTCTAGAAGCAATTGTCAAAAAATGAGCAAGGATAAGGATATATGTAATTTTTGGTTTTCTATTTAGTGAATACGAGTGTTCTTATCTATAATAACTTATAATAACATAATAACTTACTCATTTTATCTTTGCATCGGACACACTTAGAATATTCATGTTGCAGTTCTCAAGATAAAAGCTAATTACATTCCAAAATCGGTGTTTAACTGATTAGAAACTTCTGTTTCATTCTATCTTTTATAATTAGATAATCTTTTTAACTTTACAGATCCACATCCCGTCGCACCACCACCACCACCGCCGCCGCCGCCATCACCCCCACAAGTCATAATGATGCACCACCCACCACCTCCACCGCCGCCACCTCCTCCTCCCCCACCACCTCCACCGCCGCCACCTCCTCCTCCTCCTCCACCACCGCCGCCGCCACCACCCCCTCCACCACCAGCACCTGCTCCTGCATCACCGCCGTTTGTGTTCTATAATCCACCCTCACCACCCCCAGCTCCAATCCCAGTGCCTGCTCCTGCCCCAGTTATGGCTGTGGAGCAAGGTATGGAAGTGATTCCTGGCCAGCCAGCTACACCATCTCATGCAGGTAATTACCTGTTTTCTTAATTTGTTCCTTAATCGTTTGATTATCGATATTTGCTCATTATATTTATGCCAATTTTCTATATTTGTCGTAAATAGCATTTGTCATGGTAATTCTTCTACGATGCGATCTTTTATAAACTGAACTTTAAGCAATAAAATTTTACCTTTCAGCCCCGCCACTACCCGGACCAGCACCATCTCCATATGCAGGTGAAAAGTCATTCCCTCGTTTATTTGGCCAAATATTTCGTTGCATAACATTTTAAATAAGTGTAATATTAAAAAAACAATATCAATACAAAATAAAAAAATTTTGATTGATTTGTAAATTTTAGTTTTGTTTTGTTTGCAGTTTGGTATCGTTTTTGAAACTGCTTAGAAATATAAAAATCAGCTCTGCTTTTTAATATTATTAACTTTATAGTTTCTTGGGGGTAAATCAATACACAAATAACAAGCAAGGATATTTGTATATTGTTTTACGTAGAATTTTCTTTTTTTGTAGAATCATTCCATTTAAAGGGATTGTAAAATAAAAAGCAGCAATTCTCGGCAAAATTCTAAATTTTAAAACTTTTGTAACCGGGAGTGGGGGCAACTATTCCTCTTGGAGTTAGGGGCTACTATTATCTCCGGCCAAATATGAACAAAGAATTTTAGAAAACCGCATTTTGTAGCATAGCGGACAAATCTTGATTGGGTGTTAGCGAGATCCCCTTCTTAAGAATCTTCCAGGAAATCCACTACTCACGTTGCTAGAAATTGTTATCGTAAGCTTTTCGTTTCTATTCATTTTGCAGAGGATATAATAATATCGGTCTATCAAAGTCTTGGATGCTGGGCTGACGCTCCTGACTGGTGGAATCCAGAGCACCGGGTCATCCCCTCTATGGAAGGAACTGACAACCGACTAATGGATGAATATAGACTCAGAAAGGATCCCATCGGTAAAGTTTCTTGCAACACTTTTTTATCAATGGACTTTATCCCATGCGGCATTGCAAAAGTATAATGTGACATACACTATCTTACACTCAATAGAATATTCATAAACAATAGTTCTGATTGCTCTCAAATGCCTATTTCTTGCCCAATTAAGTGTCTATATCATAGATATTAGAAAAAGGAACTCCCTGCAAGTGAATATGAAATTTGTTTTATGCTATTTTGAGCTTCGTTACCAGTAGCTTCGTTACCAATAGCTATTTATATAGCTCTTCGGTATTTCTGAAACCTTTCAGAAACTCTTAGTGCTAAAATCAACAAATAATTACATTTTTTTAGTAATCCTGCGTTCAATATCTTATAAAGCAAAAACATTCCTAGACTTGAATTAAGGACAATGATGTTAAATAGTAAAAGCACTACCAACAAAATAGTTTTTATTGACTTTGTAACTCATGTTGGAGTTTAGGCCATAAAAACGATGAGGAATGTTTGCTTGTTCGCTAAGAGTGCTGATTTCTTTCATAACAGGAAAGTGTGCAGACGTAACGAAAGAACGTGGTTTTAAAGTATTCGCAGTTCAGAATGGAGGACATTGCCTTAGTGGTCCAAAGGCAGACCACGAGTATACAAAACTTGGTCCCTCGGATAAATGCAAAAATGGGATTGGAGGACCAACAGCAAATGATGTCTATAGACTGTAGTCACGTGGCTATTTGATAAGCCATCACATATGTGATTGCGATCAAGCAATCATGTTAAATCATCCAAATGATTAAACACATTATGTCAGTTTTAGGACAAGGAAGGTATAATGATCAATGAAGCTGATTGACTGGTTTTGTTGTTTATGTTGGTTGTTGATTCGTATGATCATGTCCTTCCTGGTTGCAATACCTTTTTAAAGTTGCTGCATCTCTCCTTTTAGAAGGCATTGTAAATGCAAATAGTTTTGTACTAGCAAGCTTTTCACTGTGGCAAGCTTTAGATGGTCAAGTCTAGAAAGGGCTTCAAATGAAAACATTTCTCTGTTCAGAGAGATATTGGGAATGTAGAGACAATCTAGTTTCTTTTTAGGAGCGAATCATATTGTTTTGGATGTAATTTTAGTTAAATTTTGTGTTGAGTATTAACGACAAAATTTTATTTGTCTCTCTTCATTTTCAGAATTTTTTTATCTTCTTAAATGGTCTTGAAGAATTTAGCTTTTTAATCAATAGATCAGATTCTAGTTATACTGTAAGCTTCATTTAGTTGTTTAAACCATAATGCAGATTACTTTCTTCCCGAAAGTTTTGAAACCCTTACAGCTGTATAATTGTCCTTTTCCTTTGTCAAACGAATAGCTGATATATTTATATCTAGAATTAAAAGCGAATTATATGTTGATCTGCTTTGGTTAAGCTTAGTAATGTAAATATGCCAAGAGGAAGAATTGATGCTATTAAGAGGTAGTTTGTTTTTGTTACAGTAATTCATCTTCCTGTATCTTAATTATATATTATCTTTAATGAAAAAGGAATTACTTTCCTGAATTTTTCTAGTATCCAAATGAATAATATTGTGAAAACTAGCTCAGAAAGTCAAGCAAGGAACCTTTAAAAAGGTAATGATTATTCAAGGATTATTCAAGACGACATAGGAATCAAGCAAATAAGTTAGATACCTAATCTCCTCTACAGAGGCTATTGTAAAGGAAGACGGGGAGGGAAAAAGGGAATATGGGAACGACGGAAGAAAAGTAAAAGTGCACCAATAAAGTTAGATACTACCCGGGTTTTCTTTCTTTTTCCAGTAAACAGGTTACCAAGGGTTTTTACGAGCTTTGTCCACAAACCACTTCGCTTTGTTGTGATTTCTGGGCATCCAACTTGTGTAATTATCGTGTCTCATTTATGACTAATTTTCAAACTATATCTCATTTATAAAGAATTATAATTTTCATTTATAAGATCTTTTTCAGTAATGTCCATCACGTAAACATAAGAAGTCTTTTGAGAAAAAGGGTCAGGCGTAAAAATTTCCTAATACCAAACCAAACTGCTTAATTACGCAATCAGCATTTCCTTTAAAAATATACCGAAGGATAAACAGCCTTATACAAACAAAGCCTCCAAGTTCTATGTTCGCAACGTAGCGTCCAAGATGAAGCGGTTTTTCGTGAACTTTTAGCCATAAACTAGACCATCCGCAAGAATCCTTCAGAATTAGTTTTAAGTCGCCAAATTCCTCATCAATTGAAATCATCCAGATATCACCATTATCCTCATAGGCTGAGATCAGTTTTTCTGACATCATAATGAGTACAATCGATTGCTATGAGATCTGATTCAATGGTAGGGCAGTAAGTCCCGTGGTAGAGCAGAGGTTTTACATAAAAATTTCGATTTTTATTCGCTAGTTAGATTAAAACGAAATTTTGTTCTATTTCATAAGTCATACAAGATTTGGTCAAATAAGAAAACATGTTTAGGCCTTATTTGGATGAAAATTGCCCTGTTACAATTTTGATACGTCACCAAAAATGGAAATTGGCTTTTTATAGGGCATTGTAGTTAAGGCCTATTGTAAGTCGCGCCGCACCGCGCTGTACCAGAAAAGATTTGTTTCGACAACGGTTCAAAGACTCGTCTCTGTTTTAAAAGGCAAATTTATAGTCGCGCCGCGCAAACCAAATCATAGTTGTGCATTAAACTTTCATTGATAATCAGCTATAAAATGGTGGAAGAGCGAAGTAAAATGAGCAAATCTTGTGAAAGAAATGTTTGCCGTAAGGCAAAAAAGTTTTCTACCTGCAATATTCTGAGGATTACGGGAATGTCAGATGAAAGGTTTAGATATTTTTTAAGATGTTTGCTTTCTTCGAAGTTCTATGAAAATTGAAACTATTGCTTTTTGAATAATGTTCCTTTGCTAAGTAGATGGTTTAGATTGTTGTCGACAGGTAGCGAGCGAATTTTCCATTGAAACCTTAAAAGCCATCACTTTCCTCTTCTGCCGCATCAATTTGCTGCCAAAGAGGGAAAGACTACTAAAATATTTTTTTTACATGATTATATTTTCAGGATGATGCAAGTTCAAACAGAAAAATTTTTCACAACGAACTCTCGCAGAAACTGTCCCTGAAATTTGTGATGGCTAAGCACATTGTCTCTGAGTATAATCAAAAGTAGGTTAAAATCCATTTGTTTGCAATTTATCCTATCAGGCACAATTTACATTTCATCTATGTTCTCTTGTTACAATTGTAAACTTTCCAAAAAACCCTCTTGAAGTTCAAAGTTTGTAGCAATAGTTCTCAGCAGATGTTCAAATATCAAAGCTTTGTACATACACGATTGCAAGGCAGAGTTTGAACAGTGTCGCTTGAATGATTATGAGCTTCAAAAATTGGTGAATTTTTTGAGTGCCCTTAAAAGCATTCGAAATAACTATATATGCAGCTGAGCCTATGTAACTAGCTATTTGATACCCCTATTCATTGGCAACTGTATAGTAAAGGTATAAAAGAAAACACTTCGATTTCTAAGAGCATTCGACTACTCTTATTGGTATCGAGACGATCATATTCAAGGTGAGATACTATTTTGTTATCTGTTCGACCAATGGCTGTTCTCATTGCTAGATTTCTAGAAATTAATTACAATAACATTTTAGATTGTTTAATTTGAAGTGTCAATTTTATATTTTAAGGATTCTAAACTATTACCAACGCTTATTCAAAATTTGTCTCAAGAACTAGAATACTAACGAAAATTTTAAATTATCTTCGAAGGGATCATTTTTAGGTTCGTATTTCTTATTATCCTTGAAGTCGAACACAATTTTTTGCTGGAACTGATTTTCTTACTCAAATTCAATAAGAGTTTTGGCAAATTCTTTTTAAGCCTGTTGGAAGACGTTGTACTAACACAGAAAAATGTTTAGAATAATAACCAAAGTAAGTTTTTATCCATTTTGCCCTGGAAGAAAACTATAATCATATTCTTTTTTTACAGATGCGTACACTCCTTTTCGTCCTTATTGGCCTCGTTGCCGTATATGCAGCACCAGCTGCTGAGCAGAATGATATGGAGGAGATGGTAGCAAAGCTTGATACAGAGGGATACTTGTCCCCTGTGGATGTTGATGATGAAGAAGAGGTTCACATGGCAAAGAGACTGGTCTCTGACGAGACCCTTGAACAATGTATGTATAAAATATGAAAATTGCTATAACAAACTAATGGGAGCTGTTGTCCTGATTAGTTTCCTATTGTCAGGGAAAAAATTACGCCCTTTTTATAGGAAACTTAGCTCGTGGTCATAACAATATCATTAAAAAAGCGTGTTCTTTTCATCACTTTTAAAGGTAATGTTGCTAAGCTAGGATAAAAAGTCAGACAAGTAAAGAAAAAAACTCGGAGAACATCAAGTGACTTTTCGTATAAATATTCGCTCAAACTTTGCAGAAATTTTTAAGTAGAATAGAAATCAGTAATAGCACATGTATGGCGTTCATTTCTAAGTAAACAAATAAATTCTTTAAAAAGATAAATTTTTGAAATATGGATTCTTTCTTATATTAAGGTACTTTCTTTTTCTAATTTTGTGGACAGCCTTTTGCTTTAGATCCAAAATAAAATTTCATTCACATCTCCCCGAGCCTTCCTCCATGCTGGAGAATCTTAAATATCTCAAAGTCCAGAAGGCAAACAAAAATAAAAATTTTGAGCAAATCAGGGCAATACGAGCAGATAAGGAGATTTAATCCATCGTAAACACTTTTTTCTTTTTCAGTACTTTTGGAGAAAATGGAATTCATCTTCAAGATTCTCGGACCTCTTGCACCCGCACAAGTTAAAACTGCCATTAGAAATATTGTCAACGAGAGAAAATCAGAGATCGTCCAAGCCCTTAAGCAGGGTGGAGCTGCTCTCTTCAACATTCTCGTCCAAATCTGGAGGAACGCATTGATGGGTGGTCTACTTGGATAAAAAGTTTAAAAAACTTTCAAAATGATAGTAGTTTTATTAAAATCTATTATTAATATTATTATGTATTTAATTAATTCTTAAAACTGAACTGCGAAAGTTTTCTGACCTATAATTCTTTGACGCATCAATGCGCAAAGTTATCGAATATCTTTATGTTTCAAGGAAATACAGTGCATACTTCAAGGAAAAATATATTCATCATAATCATAATAATCTATTATCACAATGAGCCTGAAACTCGGCTTTGGAACTTTGAGCTTTTTGCTCCAACGCCGAAGAGTATACAGATCTGACAAATACGGCATCGAGCATTTATTATTATCATTATTATAAATACTTTGATTTGAAGTTTGCTGTTCGAAATAGCTAAAAATAAAAGCTAATTAAGGCCAACTTTTTACAAAAGGTGTATACAAAGGAAATACATAATAATTACAAGAAGCCTTAACAATATATAAAAGTTTTGCAAATCCTACAGTTGCAATGTTTGCATTTTTGGTCAGAAAACCATGACAAACCGCTAAGCAGTAATTGATCTGCGGCACATGTCGTAAAATTTATGTTTCAAAAAATACTACATAGCTCAAAACATCAGAAACTCAGGAGAGATTTATCTCTAATCAGGAGGCCAAGATAATCTGGTGAGCCAAGAGATTTTAGCTGATAGATGGAAATAATTTTTTATTGAAACAAGCTCTCATTGATACGAAACGCTGTAAATTTGAAATAAAAGTTTCTATATCTAGGTTACTTGTTACCTTTATTGCTGAATTATGCAGTTTTGCAATTGCTTTGGAAACCAGTCACTGACTACATATTTGGGTTACACATTGTCAACCTTTGGAAAAGTCTAAGATACAACCCATAGAAAACACAATTTCATTCAAGAAGCTACCAGAGACGCTGGAAAAGTTTTGGGATAGGGGGCAAAGTGCCCAGAACAGTGGCAAATAAAAAAAATTGCTTAATTTTGCAACGGCAAGAGCAACCGTCCTACTGCACCGGCGTCCTTGGAAACTAACCGGATACGGGAATAACTCGCAGAATGCATAACTTGAAAATGGCTTTGAAAAAAGCAAACATTTAGTAAACTAAAGCTTTTCGTCTGACACGCTTCAGAGTTTAAAACGTCAGAACATAGACCGAAAATTCTACGCTAGGAAATATATATACCCAGTTGTGGATCGAAATAGGCCAATCAGAAACAGGAGCACATGACTGTTAAGGTTGACCAATCAGTGCCGCTTGCCTATTGCGAATGTTACCAATGGAGTCCTAAGGTGGAAACGAACTCCTTTTGTCTACACAGTAGCGGTTTTTTCGTGCTTATATAGATAGATTCCAAAAATGCTTGGTGGAACGACGATCGGGCTTTACCAATAATCCGAAACATGTCGCCATTATAGTTTTCTGCACATTTTTTGTTTTCCAGTAAATGCTGCTTGATAACAGAATCGTAGGTTTGAGTTGTAATTTTAGATTTGCAAGATCGAGGTGGCTGTTCTCTAAAAGATTGTTAGAATGCATAACGCTTATCATTGTGACAGAAGGTTCCAGGTACTTGTACCAATCATAATATAAACTAAACTAGTTTGGACAATATAATACAATACTAAAATAATATAATTTCGAAAAAGGCCTACATAATTTACAGCCTTGTCTAACAAGCAAGAGAAAACTGTTTGAAAATTGAAATATCGAACGAACCGGGTATTTCATGCAAAATTCCTATTGAAACTCCCCCCAATTTAGACATAATTTCGGAAAATCTAAGCATTTCAATCTATTATGACCCCCCCCCCCCCTTTTCAAGTTTTCTAAAAAAAATGCCAACCTCCCCTCCCCTCCTGTAGAACCCCCACAATTAGGGACTTTGTACTCTTGATTAGGTAAAAGTGTCGGCCTCTTTATCCAGTCGAGGCTCAGTGTTAAAAGTCCGCCACATTTGAAGCTGAAAAAGAAAAAGATCGATAACATATAGTGAGTGGATATGATATCTTTTTAATTTGATCATTTATTTACTTATCTTTAAATTGTGCTTTATTCCTCATTATTGCAAAGACTCGGGTCAATTATGCGTTCTGTTTTATTTGCAAAAAGATCCTGCTGACAAGTTTGATATGTCCTAGCCATAATTTATTTTAGGAGCTAATAATCAGGACAAGGATTCCCAACTTTGAACTGTACTTTCGACTAATGTAACCAATGTAAACTCAGTGTTAGCTCTAGATAGAGAATAAATATTTAAATTTACTTCACTTTGTTTTGTCATGCTTTTTCGTGCATTATGGTAAATTAATAAATTCATGTTTGTGCTGGTCCAACGAGCTATTAATGTGCAAACCTTTAAAAGATGCAGAAGGCTATTTCGGTGCTGGATATCATTCTTGAGGGTGAAATTTCCTGCAAATATTAGAAGTTCAGTGAAAGGATTTCATTTTTTTATTTTGGACATAAAGAGCTTTCATTTGACCAGCAGTATCTTACCAAACACATCAGTGGCGGAGCCATCAGGTTTGCAAGAATCTCAAGGACCAACTTTCTAAAATTTTGAGGGGGGGGGTATGTACGTTATCTAGATTGTCACATTTGAATGACATATCTTGGGAGACAAGAGTTGTACCCTCCAGGAGAAAATGTATCAATCAGGGAAAAAGGGGCATGGTCCAGAAGGGCATGATCCCTGACACACCTTTTGTCCCCTCCCCCATTTATCCCAGGCTGGAGCCGTCACTGCAACACATCACTTGTATGAGAGCTGGAAGGAAGGTGGAAATTTGTGTTGTTTCACTGAAAATTAAAAAATCTTTCTGTTAATAAGATTAGATTTTAAAATAGCAATTACATATTTTGTGCTACAATTCTTTCACAGAAGCTCTTTGTGAAAAAATTGAAATCAACTTTATATGGCTTATTTTTTCTTTGATTTAAATAATATTTTGCAAAACCACCTACAAACATTAGCTGAAAAGGCTCAAAAGCAAGCCCTTGTCATGAGGGTTATCAAAACATTTTTTTTTGAAACAAATGAATGATAAAATTCAGGAATTGTCTTATTTTCAACATGTGTTCTGAATTAATAAGAACATCTTGTGTAGAATATAAAGCAGCATATCATGTTTAAGATAACAAGTGTTGTTCTTGACTAAAACTAATATTTGACAAAAGGCTATTTTAAAAATAGCAAAAAATAAATATTTACAGAAAGTGTTTTCAAGTAGGTTTTTGTAATTAAGCAACTAACGTTTTTATCTTTTTCCTCTTCAATACGTTCCACAACCATGAAAAAATATTGAACTGTTTTCAATTTCAATGAACAGCTCCTACCCTTGCAATGTTTATTGTAGGAAACGTTTTACCTGAAAATAATAATATTTTGCCAAGGAAAGATTTGCATTGCTTGCATTGGCTTTTGATTGCTTTTGCATCTGCAGTCTGTTGACGAGATCAAAAGAAAAAGCTAAACAAATTTTCATTGATGTATTCCTTGAGAGTCTGTCTGAATTCTGATAGTAACAATGATACTAAAAAAGAGAACTCAGAGTAACCTCAACAAAAGATATACATCAGAAAAAATCATCAAATCATCATCAAAAAGATTTTTCTTTAATCTCATTATCTTGCTGTAACAGCTTAGAATTGTATTGTTCTAAAAGTCATGGAGCACTCTGCCTGTCCTACAAAAATCCATAGATGAGCCTTGGAATATTAGATGTTGACAAATTTCACACTAGAGTACTCCCCCAGTGCAGCTTACAATGAAGGAAAGAGTGTACTTTTTGAGACTGAAAACATATAGATCTATTATATATGAAGGTTGTCTTTGTCCTGCACAAAAATTTTGATTAAAGAAATGGCCAATTCCTCCTTCTCAATGGCCCTGCACTCTGCAAGGAAACACTTGTCAGTAATCTTTTGTGGCCATTCTTAAAATACATTCGATCACATGTTGTTCTTTTATTTAGGTTTGTCTTGAAATAGGCATTGGGGCCCTGATCCACTGTGAACAATGGTCTTTTGACAAATTTCTGTTGTTGTTGGTCTATTTTTCACATCTATTCCACTGGCAGTTTATTTTCATGGCTAATCCTACAGAAAACTTGCCACATCTATCTTGTCAGCACATTTCTTCCCTCCATGTCAAACGCTTTCCTAGTGTCTCTGTAGCCCTGCTTCTATTTAAAAATTCATTAGCACAAAACACACCTTCTTGATTGGCAAAGATACACATTGTGTTTTGAGAGAACGATTGGAAATAGTAATCATTATGTTTATGCTTTCATAATAAGTCTGAAGTTAATTGCCTAAACAAAGAATATCAAGTATCTGATTAGGCTGTTGGAGAGTGTTTTAAAGTATTCTAAAATGTACAAACTTGCATTCTTTTTTCAGTCAAACTCTATGGCCAGGTCCAGTTGCTTTAGACAAAGTGAGTCTGGCTGACACAGACAAATGCACGACTTGCAATGTTTCTGTTTACTCGTAGTATGACTGAACGGTTACACAAGTGATTAATTAGAATGGCTGTAATAAAAGCTTCTATGCTTTTTGATTGCTTTCAAAGGCAATCAGAGCCAACAAGCTGCATAAACACTCAGTTAATAATTAAATCAATCGCTTCATTGGACAAATCTGCAAATGCATTTGGACAAATTCTAACTTTTTTCTTCGACTAATATATTTTGCTTCGTTAATATGAAAAATAAGTATTGCTATTACCGTTATCCAAGTTACCGAATACTTGCTTTTATACCAATCCTTCGTCACCATGCTTAAACTATAAAATAACATCCAGCATAAAGCCTGCACCAGGATGCTTATGTACTGTGGAGGAGCCTTTGATCTCTGCCTGCTCAAACAAAATAGAGCAGGTAGGCGCATTCATGTGTACTCCGTGTCCCTGACAGAAATTACGCTCAACGAGTCCCATACCTCAATGTAGAGAGCATATATGTGCACCGAGGCGTATCGTATGACTCATGTAGAGCTAACTGCCGTGCAAGGGAATGATCGTTGGCAGCGTAGACATACCCTTGTTTTCCGTTTAAAATTTAAAAGCAACATATTTAAAGAGGATGAGGAGAATTACTTTTATCACAACATTGTCAATACGATGAAGCTTCGATATGTGCAGATTATCTGGCCTTGTCGCGATGTTCGTCTGGTTTTTATACATTATAGCTTGTCTTAGTTATGCAGTGAGCAGCAACCCAGGACTACCGACGCGAATAGTTGGCGATAAACACGATACTATCGATAATGTCGGTTCAGCTGTTTCTGCAAAGAAATCTAATATTGCAAATGAAAAGCGAAGCAAAAGGGCACCGTTGCCAAGCCCCAAACCAACACCTCAATTGCTTCTGCCATCAGATACTATTATCACAAAGAGACAGTTTATGCCCGTTCCGCCAGAAATTGCCGGAAGAGAGTTCTTGCCAAGGAGAGAGTTTGAGGGCGGTGCTTTGCTGCCAACTCCACGAATTATCCGACCTCTTGAGCTAGAACGTGGTCCACCGATAGAAAGGGGTCGTTTTTTACCGCCCCCAATTGACTTAGAAAGAAGACCGTTTTTCGGCCAAGGCCTAGTAGCACCACCATTTATTCCAGAATTTCGAAGAAGGCCAATGTTTCATGAGGGTCCACCAAGCTTAGTACCCATGAACCCTGATCTTCCAGCAAGACATATTTTTCTTGGGCCGCATAACCCACATTTTATGAATCCTGGTCATGCTTTAGAAGACACGGAGCGTTTTGGGTCTCTGGGTGACACACCACTCTTGCCTATGCCCCACAGGCATCGTTTTGAAGAAGGTTTCGTCGCTGCCCCACCCATGAGGGAAGGTTACCTTCCTTTACTTCAGCATCGTCTTCATCAAGCAGAAAGCCCTCGTTTGCACTTGCCCGAGCGCTTGCTGTCGGCTCCGCCTACACGCTTGCAAGAGGCCGTACGACTTCAACACGAGATAGCACAGTTACCCCATGCTATACAGGAGCACCCTCATCACATCTTAAAAGCTAACTATGCCCCTGCTAGCCTTTTATCAAATGCAGACTCTAATGAAGCTACTGATGACAATCCAGAAGCTAGCGAGGGCGACGACAACATCGAGAATATGATGAACGAGCTAAGCAAACACAAATCAGGCAAAGCATGGGTTACTGATGTTAATATTTACGACAAGAAGAGAAAAATGAACGATCTTGCCAGCTTTTTGGAGGACGAAAAAGAGGAAGATGATGATGATTTTGGTGAGTTTTTGTGCAAGTTATGAAGTTGTTTTTCAGTCAGCAAATGTGTTGCTAAGATAAAGTAGAGAAAAATAGGTTAACGTCACTTCTTTGTTGCTTGCTATGGCGATGCTTTTTGTTTTAAGATTTGGTAAGATCATTCGTTTGGAAGGCTACTACTTTGATGATGTCGCAGTGCATCATTGAAAAGTCGTATTTGCACCATGGCTTGCCGTAACGGTCTTTTAAAGCGCTGTGGGATTTTAGATCAAGGTTTATTTCACTTAACAGTTCGTCATCGCTGGAAGCATTACCTTTGCAGGTTGTTATAAAAGGCTTCAAGCTTGCTTTCTGCAATTATGTCACCAAATTTTCAATCCAATATTATAAACTTCGAAAAGTCTACTTGTTTCAGGTTCCAGTCTTAAAATCTCTTCTAAGATCAATTTTGCAGTTTACAAGAAATACTAAAATATTTCTTTTGATTTTAAGAATTGCTTATAAAGTCAAATGCTTTTTATTTTCAATCAATGTATGATTTACAATAGCCATATTATGTATTCATCCCGTTGATAAAACATTTGCCTATTTACGTTTTCTTTCAAGGGTCTTCTAGCCTCCAATGCCTAGTGTCTCAGATTTTTTAATCTAGTTATAGTAACCTGACTTTTGAATAATTCTTTTTAGACTTTCTGTGCAATATTTCAAATATTTTGCTGATTCCTTTGTAACATAGTTAGATAGTTCAAATTTTTATCACCGTTTTGAGAATCTTGAACTCAGCCCTGGGGCTCTGCCCTTGTTTTATTTTCCTGCACGCTTGGGCGCTCTGATAGCAAGCTCAATTACTTATCGTTAGAAAACTGGTCACATTCAACCTGCTGGACTATAATCAGCGGTTGCTTCTTCATGCTCACTGGGTCTTTAAAGGTTATCTTTGAAGATAATTCCAAGTGCAGATTTGATTACGCTTTGTTCGTAATTTTTTTACTAGTTTGGCCCATAATGTCAAGAATCTTCGCGCATTATGACTTCATTATTCGCCTCATCTACAAGATGATAACCTTACATCGAAATTATAAACTTTATATTTGGGTGCACACAAATAAGATAAGATATACAATCACACTTCAAATTTCGTGTCATTTTATCGCACATTTAAAAGCTTTTGTTGCAAAGATGATTCCATTATTTTCTTCATAAGATTTGCCTTACAATTATGCCAATGGTTACTGTAGCCTTTTTCTCGAGACTCTGTTCTAATTTTCATGAGGAAAGTATCCATCTATCCCGGTATATTTACAAAGCATTACTTTTTTGTTGTCATTGAATGTCCTTATTTTCGTTATCTTAGAAGCTCTTTTAAGCTAATATTTCTCTTGGTCGGAACAAATATCGAAGTTGTTTCCTCATTTGCTGCTAAAATGATAACATCAAAATGCGATGCTTCAAACTGCTTGTTTATAACATGTGGATTCATTTCCTTATTTCCCTGCCCAATGATTTCGTAATCAATCGTATTCCTAATTTTACTTATCGTTCACCTCTAACCAAGTTTAACAGTAACCAAAGTGGGTAAGTCCAAGATTTTTGCATCTTTTTCGAAATGCTGTTAGTATGCTTGCTATTTCGGTTCGCCCCCTATCAATTTGACGGAGCTCCCCGTGTCCCTGTATTTACGTCCGTGATATTTTACAAATCCGTGACATATATAAACATTCTTCTACGTAGATCCCTGTTCGGCAAGACCATGTAAAAATGACGGCATTTGTCGACCGAAGGAAAATGGCCGATATGAGTGTGTTTGTACCCGGAGATTCAAAGGAAAGCACTGCACTGGTAGGACGTTTTTTTAAAACTAGACAAATACTTGGTGAATTTTATAATGAGCTAGCTTTGTAGAAGTTCATTTATATTTTTCTCTAAATGGTGTTATTTGTGCAATAGATTTCAACATATGCTTTGTACGATACGTTCATAGGATTCTGTTCTACCGATGGCATGATATAATATCTTCGACCTCTTCATAAAATTGGGTGTGATAAGCTAGGCTTGCAAAGTTTTATCTCTCTCTAAATAGTATTTATTGATTGGTCGTAAACCAAACAATTGGCAAATCAGCGAATAATTCCTCGGTTCAAAAATGATGATTGCCTTTATAATCAAGGTTATCTTTATGATATTCACTAATGTAATTATTTAGACATCTGGCCTCTTCATTAATGATTAACAATAATGGATCTTACAATTGAGTTTCTGTTATCACTTTATTTTTGGTACCCCTAAAATTCATGTTATCGTATTCTGTGTCTACAAGAAATGGCGATTGCCTTCTTTTCTGTTTTTTAGTTGGTCCAGGACAAAATGTCTTCTACATCGTTTAAAGGGGTATTCACTCTACCCTTTGCTTTTCTTACATCTTATCCAACTCTTTTACAACCCTATCCAAAATTTTTGAAGTGTAATTATGTATAACGTTTGATTCGTTGCAGTCCGAAATCGCTGCTACCCAAGCCCTTGTCATAACGAAGGACATTGTACGGAAACCGTGACAGGATTCGAGTGCACCTGCGCAGTTGGATTTAAAGGCAGAAGATGCGCAGGTATCAATTACATCGCATATGCACTTTCATGTCTTTATTACTATCTCGATTAAGAAGCATTGTATCTTTGGTGACTCGGGTCTTTGTCAGTTTCGACACACTCTTCCCCTCCTCATGGTCTATCATGTACAACGTAACATAAACAGAGCGCCACGCCTAACTTAGATCACCTATTGTCCTTCAACCTCAGGCAGATGCAGATTGCTATACTGAATTTCATGATAAGCAGTTGCAACAAACACAAACCATGTAAAAAAAGTCTCTTCATTTTCTTCTTTTTGAAAGATGCTTGATTTTTGGTGAGCCCCGCCCGAAAACTGTACTGGATATATTGAAACTCAAACTGGAGAATCCACCTGCCACCCCCTCCTGTGGCACTTAACACAGCAAAAATTTCAAAGTCGTCAACAAATTTCCGTTTTAATTCAAACAGCTACTCTGAGGATGGGAATAAATGATCCCCTGATTGTTTTTTCAGGATTTCTTTCATTCACTGCCATCTTTTCCACCTGCTTTTTGCATTAATTCCTCCTCCCCCTCTGTTTATTGAATTTTTGGTTTTGGACCCTCCCCGTTTATTTCTTCTCCATTCTATTTAATCCTTTGTATTTTTCCGACCACAGAGTAAGATTACTACGACGTGAAGCTGAGGTTGTTGTTGATGTTAACTTTTTTATGCCTTTCGCAATGCACAATTGAGACTCTATACACTTAAAGTCAATGTAAATAGGTTCTTGATTGTCTTCAAATTTTTTTGGTACAGAGAAAAATTACTGCTTACCAAACCCCTGCATGAATGATGGCATCTGTAATGAATCTCCCGATGGCTACGTATGCACATGTGGTCAAGGGTTCCAAGGAAAATCATGCGAAGGTAAATTTATGCAAATTTATGATTGCATGTGATTATGAATCCAAGCTAAATTCTTTTCAACGAATCTTCGATTTCCGAGTTTTGTTGCGCCGAATGTCATTAGATGTAACAAGGACCACCCATTATTATATCATGGTTTTGTTCACACAATATGTATTTTTCTTTCACTTTCTTTTGAAAGATATCGAATTGTTTGTTGTCATATCTAACTTCAATTTTTATGTTTCTCTGTTACTGATCCTAGAACTTATTTCTCTCTTAGTTTCTCTGGATGTGCAAATTATTTTGCAATTCTATCGATCATCATGACCTTAATTCATTTGATGCGCTTGTATCTAATCCTTGTTTCTCCTATCTCTACGCCAGTCAGAAGAAGTGCTTGCAATCCTAACCCTTGTTTGAACAACGCTCACTGCATAGTGGGAGGAAGCTCCAGCTTCCAGTGTGTTTGTCTGCAAGGATACAGTGGAAAAACATGCGACAGTGAGTACTTGTCCCTTCTCTTCTTTAGAAGTTTTGAGAGACTCAAATTTCTATCAAACTAATGCCATTGATGCATCATTTTTACTTTTTGGTATCATTTAGGCATCACAATTTGATGCAAGCAAAAAATATTCACATTAAAGCACCGCTTAAAATTGAAACTTTAAGCAAAGATCTGGAAAAAATTCGGCTCTTATATAATGCTATAAAATAGACCGTTAATTATGCTGTTGAGGACTAGCCATTGTTGAATTTAACTGCATGGTATGTCAACTATGATATATATGGAGAGAGGAAATTCTCTCTTAGGAATTGGAAAGCACCACCTCCCAATAAAAGGTAGCGCGAAATAAGCCCACGTGGTGTATGGTTATGCTGGCAGAAATGTAACGAGATTTTAACTGATTTTGGATCTGCAAGTGCTTCGGTGATAGTATACGACTGTTTATTTTACAGGTTTCGGATTTCCAGGAGAGAGAACGATAAACGGAAATCAAAGAAGCGACATCGCCGTTCCTTCGCCGTCTTTAATGGCGTGTTTGAACAACCCGTGCATGAACGACGGTCTATGCAGGCCAGATCCTACGACAGAGCGTGGATTCAAGTGTGTCTGTATCTCTGAATACAAAGGAGTTCTTTGTGAAGGTATCCTACTGTAGTTTACATGTGTTAAAAAGCATACTTCAAGAGAAGCCCTAAAGGAGCATACACAGAACAATAGTGTCCCTCCAACTAATCTATCTTTCATACGATACTGATACTGTGTCTTCATGTTTTTTTATTTTAGCTATCTATTAAATTACTTGAAAATCTATTCAAGTATTAAGGTTAAAAAATTACTCAACCTAGTCAATTAAAAATTTGTTGAAGATGCTAACTTTCACATAAGGAGTTCATTAGTGACTTGCTTTTCTTGCAGAAAAAACATGCAAGTGTGAAAACAACGGATTTTGTGTGACACAAGGGTTGCAGTCAAAGTGCATCTGTAAAGCTGGCTACGCTGGAGATCAGTGCGAAAGTAATTTTACAACTATTCATACATTATATAGTATTTTTTGGTATTTCATGTCAGTTTGACTTCTAAACACAAAGTTTAAGAATGACAAATATTTTAGGCCTTTTTTTCAAAATCCAGAAGAGTCGCACCAATTGACAGTGGAAAATTGGTGATTGTATCAAACACTCCCTCTTTCTTGTTGTTCTTTAAATTCTTTATTCTTAAAGCAAAAGTTAATGTTGACTTAGATAAACAGTATTGGCTATCGGGTAAAGGAATATCAAAGCTGTTTCCTTTATTTAGTTTTCGAGAATGCATAAGTTTCCTCGAAATTAGACCGGGATCACTGGTCTCTTTGTAGCATATTTGTGCATCATCACAGTTAATGCTCGTTTAATTGCGCGATATTGTTTATTCTTAAGAGCACACACAGTGCAATGACGATACTTGCATGCATGGCGGACTTTGCATTGAAGAAATAGGATCTTTCAAGTGTAAGTGCGAAGATGGCTACAAAGGACTTCGATGTGAAGGTAATATCATATTTTATCTTTAAAATGCAAATACCAATATGTTTTCAATTTAGTTTACTGTTCTCTTTCTTATCCATTCTTTGTGTATTTGACATGGCTGGAAGATTTTTGTTGCCCTTTTTGTTCAAGTATCCTTTTCCATGCTTTTAAAGTGTAGGAAAACGCATATTTCTGAATTAATATTTAAAAGGTTCGACTTTTGCAGTCGTCCTTTTACATGATTTATGATTCAAAATCTTGTGTAATTTATCCTTAGCCACATCAAAATTCAAGTAAATTGTCTCACCATGTAACAAATTAGATTGGAATTGAAGTTTTTGTCAAATGAAGCGATGCATATTCATTCATTTTTATGACGTATTTGGTTTATTCCCAAAAGAGATCTATTTGCAACAGAAAACCTAATTGAATTCATACGTTATGCTCAGGTGTCGACCATTGCAGTCCAAACCCTTGTCTTCATGGTGGTTCATGCAAAGACCTACGTGATACATATCAATGTGAATGCCCAAAGACTTATAAAGGCAAACAATGTGAAGGTGTGTTCATTAAAACTGATACTTGAATATTTTAAGAAGTATGGTGTCAATATGCCGGATGTTAGAACGCAGTTTTTGTGTAGGATGTATATGACCTAGTTACTTGGTGATAAGAAAAAAGCTTATTTTATACTGGTTGTTTATGCTTCTGAAACCGATGCGCCAATTGGTTTTCAATTCTAACGAGCAAATGAATTTCAACGGGTTGTAGTTATTCATACAACGGGAGGCGGCTGCATTGCGAAGCGGCAAAGAAAACTGATAACTTAAAAATCATTTGTTAAAACCAATTGCACCATTGAACTCAAGAACCATATGACTACTAAATTATAAGTTGAAGGTTTTTCATACATTATTTGTCTAAATTCTGTTTACATTTTCAGATTTCAACTTCTGTTTTCCAAATCCTTGTCAAAATGGTGGCACGTGCTTTGGATATTCCAGTGGATTCCAGTGTGATTGTCCAAACAGCTTCAGTGGCAAAAACTGTGAAAGTAAGTGACTTAATAAGTTAATAGAATTCGATGGAATCAAACTGTATGCTAATTTTTTCATTTTCTATCAAGTCGGAAAGCTGACCAATGGATAATGGTCTTACAATCTAAATTTTGAATTTGTGATTGGTTTTTTACGTGGTACTAGACGATTTTTTTACCAGCATTAAGGCTGCAAAAATGCTAATGAAGTTTATAAAGAGCACGAAAATTAGGTTTTTGCAATCTCCAATTTAGTCTCTTAGCAGATTATTCAAATATAATTAATATTTTATAAACAATTTTGATTGCTTTAACAGAAAAGCTGTACTGTAATTCGAATCCATGCAGAAACAGCGGTCAGTGTGTTGAGGTACCTGACAGCTTCAAATGTTTATGTGGAAAGGGATTTACTGGAAACTCCTGTGAAGGTAAGCAAAAGTTGAAGACTAGAAACCTTTTATCATCAATAAATGTGAACAACTCCCAATTTGATATGATCATATGAACTAAATACAATTATCAAGATAGTCAATCATGAATTCTTCATTTATCAAATTAACATGTGAATCAAATTGATTAGTAATTCTACTTGAAATTTGCAAACAATCTTTTCGTGATACAGTTTGCAAATTCAAGCAGAGGTACATAAAAGAGGAGATTGAGGATCTTAACGCATTAAGGTTCATTGTTACTAGTTACATGTTATTGAAAATTGTTTGCAAGGCTTTCTGCACCAATGTTAAACAACTTGGACAAACTCTTATTTTCCGTAGTTCAAAACTACTGTGCAAGCAGTCCTTGCCGCAACGGAGGCTCGTGCCAAAACAAAGGAAACAGCTTCAAGTGCACTTGTACTGAACATTTTATTGGAGACACGTGTGAAGGTATGTCAAAACAATTCTAGAACGACGTTAATGCAAAATCTTAAGTCGACATAATAATGAAAATAAATAAATAAAATCAGCATAAATCATTTCAAAAATGCAAATTTTGTGTAGACATGCGAATTTCTACTAGCACATTTTGGAATCCTTCTGCTCTACTGGTATTTTAAGAAGATTTTTATGCATTGATTTTACCAAGATTTTGCTGTTAGATCCTGTCCTGATGTCCTGCAAAGGTTATTTTGCATTCATAAGATCTTCTTAGGCTTGTTCAAAACGCTTCTTTTAATCTTGGTGTCATAGTTTAACAGGATGGAGTATTTCTTTAATTGAGCATCATAATTAAAGTCTGGGGTATGCTTTGGAAGAATAAAGTTTTCCTTTTGCCTCCTGTATTTGGCTCTTCGGCTTTTCTCCAACAAGTAGCCTTTATGATATCTTTGATCTATCGTTAAGTTTTATTTTTTAGTCTTTTCATTTATTGTTACGATTATTATAGCTAGTTTTGTGCATTTCGTTTCAGGTGCCCTGGTTCTGTTTATCTTGCTTCGCCTAAATCGTCTTTACTTAATTATTTTTGAAAGCAATTAACATAATTGCATATCTCTTTTCAGTTTTCAACGAATGTATTGAGAAGCCTTGTATGAACGGAGGCAAGTGTGAAATGCGGCCTCATGGAGGCTATAAGTGCTCGTGTACATTGGGATTTGCCGGTCCTCATTGCGAGCGTAAGTCTTGTTTTAGCATTCGATAATGGAAACGTATCGACAACTAAGAATCACATCATATTTTTTTAACATTTAATCCGAAAATTTTCAAATATTCCTCTTGCTTTATTTTAATATTTTTTGTAGTTGTACAAATATACTGTGTAATTAGACTAAAATATACTCGACCCAAAAAATGTATTGAGGTATCTATCTTAGGCCGTTAGCCGAAAAGCTTGATTTAAACAAAGCAATAATGATTCTAGCAAGATAACTCTTGGATAACTTGTTTTAAACTAAAACATGATAGGTATTATGGCAGGTTGGTAAAGTTTTATCAAAATTTTATTTCATAAGTGATATTTTGATAGCAGAAGTTTTCTAAATAAAATAGTAGCAATTCTTTCTTTTTTATATATCCGAAATAAGCTCCTCTCAATAACAGCAGGTTTGCATTATTGAAACTAATTTAAAGGACCAAAACCTGGATTGCAATCCGTTAGTATCGAGATTCGGAATCTGTTGTGTTTTCACGGCCACCCATGAATATGGGATCACAATCCCAATCCACCTCTGAAATGGGGTCGAATTTCGTTGAATAAGGTTCGCAATCAGGTCTTTAAGCATTTTCAGGATCAGAATCCCGATCTCCAGTCTCAATTTTCGCTGCATTTAAACGGAATAAATGGGTACAGCATTTCATGGACAATGCATCATATTCCCAAAACACTAAAGCATAGTCAAGTATGACACAACACAGTATAATAAGAACATCAAAATACAGCAGAAATGCAACATAACACAAGACAGCACAAGAATTAATAGCAACCCTTTTGCTTTCTTAGAAATCGATGAATGCCAGCCTAACCCTTGCAAAAGCGACGGTATTTGCACCAACAACCCAAATGGAGGGTTCTCGTGCGGATGCAAGGAAGGTTTCCGTGGCTTAACATGCGCAGGTACGGTCTTTCTCATTTTCAAGCAAAGTCCTACCTTACTTGAAAGAACTGTAGTACTTAGTGACTACTTTTTGTCGGCAAAAAATGCTTCCAAAGTCACATTTGTTGGAGATAAAGATAATTAGTCGCTTACACATTTCAAATAGGAGAATGTTGGCAATAAACTGGGCAATAAAATTATCCTCTTTTCAATTTTACTTGTTTCTTTCCAATATTTTTCCGCTTTTCCAATTTTTAATTCCACTTTTCTAAAGAATAAACTATCTACCTTATCTTATTTAACCTGAAAATTTTATCAAATCCACAAAAGAACTTGATTTTCTGAGACTCATTAGAGGTAATTCAAAGATGATAATGAATTTGTTATTAATCCATTGC
Organism: Rhopilema esculentum; assembly: GCF_013076305.1. The sequence continues at coordinate 2,408,503 of NW_027019640.1, forward strand.
ATGATTTTTATTAATTTCTAGAGCCAGACCCTTGCCACCCCAACCCGTGTAATCATGGCGTCTGCGCGGAGATCAATGGAGGATATGTTTGTAACTGCACTCTTGGATTCCGAGGACCAGTTTGCTTAGGTTAATACTCACTACCGCTTTGCTTTCATTGAATTTTTATCTTATATCCAGTTTTTGCCAAGTTTATGTCAATTTTAAATGCACCAACAAATATTCTCTTTCTTAGTACCGCTCAATTGCAGTCTTTTTGACCTTTTCAGTATCTCATGTTTTATTCAGAACCATTGATAATTCTTTAATGACGGCCTTGAATTCATTGAGCATTGAGTTCATGAAAAATCTTTGCAAGGCCTGCTCTTATATATGTGATCTGATACAGACTATGTTTATTAGTCTCTTGGTACCTGTAATCTTATGGTGCCTTTCATTTGCTTGATACGTACCTAATGATACTGATGGCAATCTTACTAATACGTACCTAACCCCGGACTCCCTCAAACTTTCCCAGTGCAACTCCCGAGTTAAAAATGCTGATCAAAACTGAAAAGTAGACATGTATGTATTTTTATACTCTCTTCTCGGCTAAATAGATTATATTTCTCTTGTTCCAGACATTGATCGCTGCACACCTAATCCTTGTCAACACGGTGCATCTTGCCAAGAAATAAATGGTGGAGTGGGCTATGTTTGTCAGTGTCCGGTTGGGTACAAAGGACAAGTTTGCGATTGTATGTATAGTTTCTAAGTTTTGAATTTTGTCTTTAAATACAACTGAACTCATCAATCTATCGACAATGAAAAAGGCGTGAACCTCCGAGTAATCTTTTAGATTGACAGGAAATGTCGCATTTAGGAACATTGGAATGGCAATAGTTAAAAATTCGCGTTTCAAATGCACTGAGGTTTTCAAATCTTCATTGATCATGTGCATGAAGCATCCAAGTTTCAGCCGTCAAGGCCAAGTTCAAAATAATATATATGTGTATATACAAGGGAGACAATTGCAGGGCCTATTTAACATACTGAGGTGGCAATTGCTCCCACAGCCCTAATGACTTTCCATTGTTTTAAACAAAAGGCTATTGTCCTGCTCTTTATATAAACAAAGGTTTGCCCCCGCAGCTAGTTTCCCTTGGAATAGGCTATGAACCATTGCAAGATTTGTGTTCCAAATCCAAACACAAATGTGTACACAAGCATTTCAAAAGCTGATTTTCAACCAATGCAGATTTTTTTTGTATTTCTGAGTGTTTTATGCTGGAACTGGTTTTGTTTTAATCTACGTTGTTGTGTGTAAATATGTGATATCTTTTTGCAGTGAAAGATCCGTGCAACCCGTCACCATGTCTCAATTCTGGTTCTTGCAGTGAAACAATTATAGGATCAGGTTATCAATGCAAATGTCAGCAAGGATGGATGGGCTCTCGCTGCGGAGGTGGGTCTTTCTCTAATCGAAGTTACCTCAAAATCAGAGCGTGTTGAAATTGTCATATTCCCCATCAAAATACGATTTTTCTAATGGCTCTTCAAATAGAAGCATTGTCCCTTCATTAATTCTGTCATGCATTTGTCCTAAGTTTCAGCTCTTACGTTGTCCTGTATTTAAGTTAATCATTACAATATTAGCTGGTTGTCAAAAGTAAAAGAAATTATTATGATCATATCTTAGAATGCTACATTTAAAGGCCTGAATCCTCCTTTTTCTTCGTTCTGAAAATATAACTTGGACTTTCTCAACTATAGAAAACTTTTAAACCAGTGTTTTCCGCCACATATCTTAGTAAAAATGTTAACATATGTTCTTCTCAGCTGTGATATGTTTTAGCTCAACCATTAAGCATTTCTGGTATAGGCATCTAATTATGCTATTGTTGCGTAATACTTTTCTTCAATCTAATGCCTTCTGCTAGTGATGAATCCTACAGAACAAGAAGGGACGGAATTAGTTCTTTATCAAACAGTAACCATTGGCTATCATTGATACACCAAATAAACCTTTGCGTATAGATAATTTGTGCCATCATTCTAAATAACACGATAATATTAATAATATCAATAGTTTTTTCAATGCTTTCTATTTCTACAGATCATGACCCTTGCTACCCCAACCCATGTGAGCACAATAGTATCTGTCTGAACGATGGCAAAAATGCATTCAAATGCAACTGCACACAGGGATTCAAAGGAATAAAATGCGACAGTAAGGCTATTTTTGTTATGGAATTTAGTTAAACAACAAGCTGCCAAGTTATTGAAACACCAAGCTATTTTATTCGATTCGTTGATTGACTAAAATTTGGTCATCAAAACCTCGGTAATATAACTGTATTTTCTAAAGTGGCCTAGATTGTCTCTCACTTTTAGTCCATATGTGTTGGCGATTTGAAGAGCTGCCTGCTTGAACTCACCATACATGCTTTATAAACAATGTTTACCTATTTCTTTTTAGCAAAACATAATTCAGATTTTTAGAATTCATAATTCAAATTATCATAACTGGATATAATTAGAAATCTGAAAACTGAATGCTCTGGTAGACACAGCTAACAGAAAAACGTTTGCAAATGATTGTTACAACACGTAATGTTATTTTCCTAAAACATTAAAAACGAAACATAAAATAGAGCTTTTGTTTGCATTTTTCAGAAATCGACCTCTGTTCTCCAAACCCTTGTCGTTTCGGCAGCCATTGCATACAAACAGACGAAGAGAGTTATCAATGCGTCAAGAACTTATGCACACCAAACCCATGTAAACACGAGGGCAAGTGCATTGTAGTGAATGACGAGGGATTCGAATGCGCGTGTCACAATGGGTGGCGCGGTAGAAATTGTGAAGGTTTGTAAAACAGGCAAATATATCAATTCCAGGTGTAACAAGAATGTCTAGCAAAGTATTGAGATTCATTTATTAGCAAATTTTAAAATTTCGTTTAAGTCTGTTTGATTGCAGAACAAATTGAATGTTTTGATTTGTATGTGGATCAAGTTAGGCCAATGATTAAAGTAATAAAAAACACATAATATTGACACTGCACTAGAACAGTCAGCGCCACATTTTATTTAGTTAATATATATTTTTAGGGAAAGAAGCTCCAAGCAAAATTATTTTAATTACTGACAGCAATCTTTAATTGCCACATGCAAATGATGATAGTGTCGAAAGACTTTGTAAATCTCAAATAATAAATCAAGTCTAAAAAAGTGTATATTATCTTTAAGAACCAGGTTATTAAAAGAGAACCATGAGATGTTGATGTGTTGCAGCACTTTTACCTTTGTCAAAATTTTTATTTATCATTCAGATCGATCATAATGTATTGTCCATTAAAACATATATGCATTATAAATATCAAACATCTATTTAATATATTTCAACTTTATTAATGCCATCTACTAATATAAATATAAACTTGCTCTAGAATAACGGATTTAATTTTTCTTAATTTCTTTTTCTGTCAAATTGTGCTGATAAAGGACTTTTAGTGTCATTTTGATCCTCAATTCCTCTTCGAATATTTTTTCTAGATTTTGACCCTTGCTTTTCAAACCCATGCTTAAATGGTGGGACTTGCTCGGAAAATTCAAACGGCGGATTTTCATGTTTATGTAGCAAAGATTTCTCAGGAAAATACTGTGGAGGTATGAAACTAACATGCGTCTTTATAGATTTTTTCATTTTGTGTAACGTAGAAAAGTTCTTCGTTCACTACAAGCTCTTCGTTAATTGCCATGGAATCAAAATTTCTTGGAAACGTAAAAATTTTGAGAATAATTTCCTGTTTTATCATTGATTTATTGAAATATACATGCTGCCATATGGAACAGATATCGCGAAATTTTTTTGAAATTGCGCAAATGTCACCCAGTACCCTTTGTCTCCTACAAACAATTCATGAAGTCAACTAACATCATATTACCAGGTAACATTAAAGCCTAGGTTTGCGGCAGAACCATGCTCAGCTAACTGGGACCTCATCTCTTTTCTTAAATCTTAAAGAGCTTTTCATGCAAAATTCTTTTTCCATTCTGCATATAGAATAAACTTAATGTGACTGAATATGACAGTCTAAACAGAATAAACATTCTTCACTTTGTCTATTTTTTATTTCTTTGAGATTCATTAGTTGCACCATTAAGGCTTTAGATATATTTTGTTTAAAGGAGTTTGCGATAGAGAAAAATTTGCTATCGTCAAAAATGTTATAAAGCTGTATCTATGAAGTCAATGACAAAATTCATATTCTTCAGTTGTCTTTGTCTCATGTTCAGTCACCTGTTGCATAGACACAATGAGCCTGACTTCCTTAGCATAACATGTCATATATTCGAAGCCGATAACCGTATGAGCAGCAGTCGCTTCATTGAGCAACTCAGTAAACACTTCCCCTTTCAATTCGCTCGCTATTCAATGAGGGATTGTTAAAACCCATGGAAATCATTGATTACACATAAGCAAATTGTGTTATTACTTGATTTCGTCCAAACCATTAATGATTTCTTTAATTATTTGTTTGACGCATTGTTGGGTTTTTGATGAAACAGCATCGTTTAAAGGAGTACTTTGCTTACATGTGCAACAAACTTTTAATAATAGTTTATGCAATGTATCACAAACCATCGGAAGACGCTGTTTCTGTCCTGGGTCCAGGTTTTTGCACTTGAATCAGGCAGAACTCAGTTAAACTCAGGCACCGACGGAAATCACTGGGTTGATCATGAAGTGCATGCACATGATCCTAATTTTTTTCATTCTTCATTCAGATTCCAAAGCCAAAGCAAAGGCAGAAGGTAAGCCGGATACTTGTAACGGACAGCTCTTCGCTAGTTCTTGTTCCTTGTTTTATGAGTTTCTTGACCCTTGTTCCTTGACTAACGTAAGAACAGGAAGAAAACATCTTTGAATTTTTCCAGGGCATGCGTTGCAAAAGTATAAGAAATGCCTTCTTCGATTTTCCTGGCAACTTTTTCAGTCTGTTTTGTACCTTGAAATACAAATTTCATTCTGTTTCACCTATTAACCTTACTAAAACTATTTTGCTATATTTTTTTGTTTTTACACAAAACACCACTTGTTACTGGGTTGTCAAGTGAGGATTGCAAACAACTTGATTTACCAATTTGATTTATAAATATATTCTCAAAAATTTTAATCACTTAACGTTATTTAGAGACACGTCTTTTTAGTCATTCTTAACGCAAAGAAATTTATTTTTGCCATTTGGAAAAATTTTGCAAGACGCTTTTTAACTCGTGGATGGTTTTGATTTTCGTTTCATTTAATTCTTGAATTTCATTTAATGCTGTGTATGAAATTTATTTTGATATCGTTTCTGGCTGTATAATTTTTTGATATTACAAGTTTTACCTATTGCTATGAATGCCAGGAAGTATCGATGCAAATATCGTACTAATGCAACCCTGATTTTATTGCAGCTCGATGGTGTACATCAAACCCTTGCACAAATGGAGGCACCTGTATTGAAACAGATGGTTCATATAACTGCCGCTGTCCTATTGGGTTCTCTGGCACTATTTGTGAAGGTGAGTAGTTATTTACGATTCTTGCAGGAAAATCTATGCACTTTTCCCTTTAAACTAACCCAATGTCAATGTATTACAATGGAGTACCTCCACAAAACATATCGGCAGTTTTGATAAGGATTACTAGTCACCTATTGACTAGCCTCTTGGGATGGACATTTAACCTCTTGAGATGAACATGCTATCATTTGAGCGAGACAGTTGGCAGTCATTCGCTCAGTAGGTTAAAGTCCTGTTCATACGTCACCCAACCCCTTTTTACCCCAACCTTTACATATTTCAACAATGAAAATGGGTATGCTGTTTTCATTTTCAAATGTGATAAACTTGCTGACAGCACAGTCTACAATCAGGAAAAAGATTCTGCTCACCTAGAGAATTTGGAAAAGACAATTTATGGGCTGGTTTTTAGTTCTAAGAATGTTTTTGAATCCACTCTTTCAGTTCTAAGAATTATTTTTGATTGCTTAATAATCTAAAGGAAACTTAGCATGCAAAATTTTATTTTTTCACAAGTTGCAATTCCTATAGTGGCAGCCTCTTGGTTCAGAATTTATTCATAAAACAGGCTCATTTTTTGCTGTTTTCAATCAGATTGTCATAATATCAAACACATTCTAATTTTGAATTTCAGAGAGCGTTTGTTCCCCAAATCCTTGTGAAAACGGTGGCCTATGTGTTCCCTATTACGGTATTGCTCTTTGCAAATGTACCCATGAGTACACAGGGGCCCATTGCTCAGGTACGTACACGGTCTTTGCTCCTTTTCACTCTCTCAAACTAAACAGAATTGTTCAGTTTACACATTTCGTTCTAGTATTTACCTTATTTAAGGGATTTGTTGCAAAATTCCAGCCGTTAGCCATAGTTTACTAATATTTAGGTATTTATAATTGCCAATTCATCTAGAGCAACTTTATCTAGAATTTAAATTCGTCGTTTTCTCTCGATTTTAGATTCCATCTCCCCTCTCGAGGGGTATCATACAAAATCATTTATACAACTATATAAGAAAATGATGATATCGTAATTATATTTTGAAATTATAAGTTAACGTTTTAAATGTGTATTATTATAAATCCTATGGAATCTCGGATGGTTTAGAACCTATCTTTTCGCCTCTTTTCTATTATCACGAGCCACCCTGTTCTCATCTCCAAGCTCTAAAGCTTGTTGCCAATACGTTGTTGATCCCAAAATTCGATAATTTAAGATTTTAAGTTGATACTTCTTTCCCTTTGTCCAACAGAGAAGAGACGTTCAGACCCATCTGTAAAAGAGAAGAGTCCAACTGCACAGTATAACTACGTCCCGATGCCTCCAGCAGCTGCAACTGGCTCGGGCCGTAGCATGCCTTCCAATATCGTGAACTTACCCTCGCTTTCAAATGCTGCGCGTGCAGCCTCCGTCTCGTTTGGGCCCCCTTCTTTTCTCCAACCTCAAGTTGGTGTTATTTCGACACTTGCAGCGCTGCAGGGCCCTAGTGTTGCAGCCATCAATCCGCAACTACTAGCCGCTCCAGCTCCACCAGCATCTTTGCCAGCGAAAGGAGTTACGAGGAACACCATCAACACCAATACATTATCAACTGCGATGATAAAGAAGGACGGTAAGTCCAAACAACACGTTGTTTTCCTAGCCCTTCTCAGTATTGCATCTTCAAGTCAAAGCTGACAGTTTTAGTAGAGGACGTAGCCAAGCAGGATAGGGATCATGTATAGACAGATGTCATTTTGGTAGGAGAGATTTCCCTGACCCTGAGCGACCTGTGATTCGTTAATAAAGTCAAAAGCTCCTCGACGTGTATGATTTTTGTTATCCTGTGTTGCATTTATCAATGTTCAATTGAATATGCAATCCATGGTCAAAAGACTGGATACCAAGTTAACGCCAATGGGCGGATATATCACTGGTCTAATAACGCATACTTTTTACCCCTTCATAACAAATGATTGCTTTTCACTTTCCATCAATAGACCTTTCCTCTAATTACGTCATGGCGCAATGCATTCTGGTACTTGTGATTAAACCCGTGAACATGTGTTTATGTTTTGTATGGCGATAGGACGAAGTTCTGTAATTATTTGACGCTCTTTGCTCAAATAACCAAACAAATCTTAGAGAATACGGCAAAATATACCGAGCAGCTAACAAATTTTCGCGGGTTTAGCTACAAGTACCAGAACGCATTGCACTATGACGTAATTAGGGAAAAACCTATTAGAAGGGACAACAGCCTCCCCTTCGACGGCCTCTCCTCTCTCAACACGTGTAGGTGACTGTGCCCCTTTATACGATAGAGATGACATCTGACGACCAAAACACTTTGACATTCTCATTTTCCCCTTTTGTACAGAATCATGTGTACCTTCACCATGCCAGCATAATGGCATGTGTGTCATGCGGACAGACAACACCCCGGAATGCGTTTGCACCAATGAATTCAGTGGACCACATTGCGAAGGTGACTGCGACACTAGTACAAATACAATAACTTAACTATTACTGATTACGAACAAGATAACATCAGCAGATTGACATTGTGCTCAACGTACTGTGACATATACTTCTTGTGACATTGTGCGACATGTAACAATGCTCTTTGTGCGACATGTAACAATGCGCAAGGAGTATAATTGCTCGAATTTACTTTTATATGGGGCCCATTACTGACGTTTCATGACAAACGTATTCATTTAACATTCTTGAGTTGTGCATTACCTTTACTTTTGTATTAATTTCCTGTACTATGAAGATAAAATCCCACTTGAAAATTGATTCCATTTGCCTGATGTAGCTGTTTTTGCTATCAACTAAACACTCAAGTTGCCATATTTGATAGTATCAAGGCTTACAATGCCTGCCAAAAGTCTTGGAACACTTGCTACAATTTACGTTGTGCACGAGCTGCAACATCCCCTCCCCCCTTGTACAATGTTGTGCCACGGAAATATTAATAATCCAATCCTACATGTACAAGTGATACATTTTTACATAGCTATGGTTTTCAGCTAGCGAATCAACATTGTATGCGGGGGAAGGGGGGCAACACCCTCCTTGTTGACATGGAAATAGAAAGGAACACGCGAATTCACAGAAATCTCAGGGTGTTCCAAGGACTTTTGGCAGGCATTGTAGAAACAGCTACCTTTCTATCTAGCAATCTACATGAAAAACAGAAACCTGTGTTCAAACTTTGTCTTAGAAAAGATTTAAACATTCAATTCTATGGACTTTAAAGCGTCTCAAGAGAATGTGTGGGCTGTTACTGAATCTTACTGAATATTTTAGTCATATCAGAATCTCAGATTCTCTCCAGCGCCGTCCAGGCGTGTTCTGATACCTGGCGGTTGTGATATAGGGATTTGTAGTCAACTGGGCGTGGTGCTGTATAGCCAACAGTTCACTGCAGACAGCCCCCGTGTCTATATTTGTATAAACAAGGGGAACAAAGTAAAGCCGCTATTCGCAACTGCTTTCATCTGTTTATGGAAACACCCATACATAACATGTCTAGATATACCCGTTACTTGCCCTGCTTACCCAAGCCTCATGCAGTTCATGTTCGGCTCTGGAGAGTATCAATATGTTTGCGATGTCCCAAATTATAATCAAGGAATGTTTTGTTTTGTTAGAAATTGGAACATATGGATATTCATCGGCTCCTAAGTTTTTCCCCAAAGGTGGGTGCTGCTTTTAATTCATCAATAATCTTACTCTTAGATGTTTTTGTTTTATTAATTTGAGAGTTACAGAAGCCATATTGATTCCTAGTATCTTTGGCTAAACTTTAACTATCAAGTTATCAAAGTTTAAAATATAGAGTAACTTAGAGGATAATTTTCAGAGAAAAATTAAAGGAACAGTTGCCTGATAAAGACAGTACGCGTGAAACCCACAGTAGCAATTAAGAATTGTCCTGTTCTATACACCAAAATCGTAGAGGAAAATCATGTAGAAAATCCGTTTTCTGGATCATGGTCACTTTTAAGCAACAACAACAAATGAGAAATAATTATTCTCAGCATTATTTCTAATGCTTGAATTACGACATTTTATTTAATTATTGTTTAATTTAGGACATTTTCATCTTGATCAATTAAAACAATCACGATTCCTTGGTTCCTTCAGTGCTTTCTAACGTGTTTGATATTTCAGACATTGCTTTTATATCCTGACCGTGTTTTTCTTTGAATTGCTATCTTCAGATTTAATGCTAGATTTAATTGCCCGTGTCGATGGCAAATATATTTTTGTAGCTCTAGAGGATCTTATTTCACTTTCGTTTGGATTTCTTCAGTATATCAATTACCATGATAAGTTTTCTAAATGAAAGCGACATAAAATTTACTTCATTTCTTGTCTATATTCAGAGGAAACATTTCATTGACTTTTACCATCTTGGAAGTAAAAGCAATGTAAGATAATAGCATAATAACTTGCAACGGTGTTATTGATACCTTGTTCTTCTTGGCTTTAGTACATTAAAAAAATATCGATTCCGTTATCAGTCTTTAGAAAGCTATACCATTGCTTGTAACATGTTGTTTGTAAATCAATACTTCTTTATTTTGTAGACGAATGCAACCATTGTGATGAAAACGCTATATGCGTGAACAGTCATTGCATTTGTAAGGACGGCTACGTGGGTGATGGCTTGGAATGCTGGGGTAAATCATTGATTTCTCTTTTAACAACGATGCGATGTCACTCATTTTCCCCTTAACTGCAACTGTGCATTTTTCCCTTAACCCATCTTGATTTGGTAGGCAGGAGCAAATCCATTTTGATTACTCTACTTGTTAAGTTATTCTACTTGTCAAGACTTTTAAGACCGTCATTCATGACACAAGTCATTTCTTTGTTTGCTTTCTCTATCTAAAGTTGTGTAATGTCTAGCTATACTAACGCTTATTAAAACCAACTAATCTTAATAACCATCGCACAATATGAATCATACGCAACTAGTATTGCATAAGTATTCATTTTCTTTCTCTCTCCCTCTATCTCTCTCTCTCTCTCTCTCTCTCTCTCTCTCTCTCTCTCTCTCTTCTCTCTCTCTCTCCTCTCTCTCTCTCTCTCTCTCTCTCTCTCTCTCTCTCTCTCTCTCTCTCTCTCTCTCTCTCTCTCTCTCTCTCTCTCTCTTTCTCTGTGGTGAACATTTTATCATTTATTGAACAATAGCAGCGTTTTATTGTTTATATTTTATCTTTTCAGCTGAATCATCCAAAGACAAGGAATGGAGTTGTGATCGAAACCCTTGCATGAATGGTGGAACTTGCAAGTATGGCCGTTCGAGATGTGTCTGTAAACTCGGGTTCACAGGCGATTATTGCCAAAGTAAGTACGATTCATGAGCATCATCTAACATAGCACGACCAATATTATAAAACTTTACTTGCCTCTTTGATTCTAGTTTCAGAGATATTATAAATCTTTTTCAATATATAGATGCAGCAGGGTCCGCATTCTTTGATATGAAATTTATTGTGTTCATTTCGATTCGCAACGTTAGCACTGTTTGCAAAGTGTTTGCGATTTAGAAAATTTTAATCTTTTAGGCTAACCCTTAATCAAGGCCAGGAGAAAATTAAGTTTAACGACTTTTCCTACATGGTCAAGTTGAACAACTTTCTATTTGACAGATTTATATGCCCTCCCCCCCCCCCTTTCCTTCCATTGATTTGATTGTATATAAGGACTTAAGTTTTCTGTGGCACTTTCATCACCCTTCCCTTTTTTCAGATTACTGCCCACCCTTGGTTCATCTGAGCTTTGATAAAATGCGCGGGGCGTTGGCTGTGGATGAGTCTGGTAACAACAATGACGCTATGTTGATAAATGGTGCTGAAATTGTGTATGAAGGAGGCAAATGTGATTCAGGAGTTTCCCTTCTCGGTATGCACAATGCAAACGTACTTGATGGAAACCTTTTTGCTTTACTTTTACTATCTATATGATGGATTATGCCCATTTCATAAACCAATTCAGAACACCTTAATGTACTGAATGTGTTTTCCTCAACTTACGGATCAGTTCAAATGATTTCCTTAACCTTCCAATATACAGTTGTTATTTTACATATATGTCAACCAAACATATGAGTATGTAAACTTTTTTCGGCATTTTCAGTTGTTTATTTATTGATGGGTTTTTTATTCATTTATACTGTTTTTTATCTTGTAAATTTTTGGCTTTACTTCTTCTGAGTCTTTATGTTTTTAATGTAACTATAAATTTACCAGTTACTTATTTCCTGGAGCGATGAAAATGTTTTCTCTCCATTGCTAATTTTGATCGGGTGTCATTATTGCTTATACGGATTGCATTTAATTACTTTTGCTTCAAATTATTACCATTCGCTTGTAAATTTTTTGAAACGAATCCAAAAATGTTTTGTAGGTGGAGATATTTTATTTGATGGTGAGCGATTTTGGCCTAAGCCTGTGGAAGCAGTTACCATTGCATTATGGATAAAGCTAGATACAAACAAAGGAATTCAATCTATATTTGATACAATTGGTCAGAAGTTCTCCAATCATAAAGAAGGTCAATATCACGTGGAGATTGAAAACGGGAAAGTCAGATGGTTCCACAGGAACGAGCAACACAAAGTTGTGTTTAGCATTATGTCACAGCCTCTGGTTGGTGAGAACGTCTGGCACCACATTGCTGGGACTTATGATGCCCAAAAGTCAATCGCCAGAGTACGTAGTTCTGATCTCCGTATCAAGTATTTCATATTGTAGAAAAAGAAAACAAAAAACACTTCTGAGTTTAAGATGATTTGTAAAGACAATGGAAGCAAGGAAGCCCAAAAAGGAGATCATTTGCCTCACCTATTTTATAGGATGTTTGTGGGATATCACAAGAGGATACTCGAATTTTTTAACCTTTAACTCAAAAATCCAAAAGGAAATCATCCTCCTAAACGAAATGTATTTGTTTGACATATACCTAGATGTCAATAAGTGGTTTCATTCTTTGCTCATATTGAATATCCTTTGCCTGCAGCCTCGGTTGCATGCAGCTGGTCGATGCCACCCTAGTATGCATTGCTGCAGGGGGTTTAGTTATTGTTCGGGTGTTCATGTAAATTTACACATTGAGAGCAAGGGGGTATAGTCCAGTTTCTCTCGTTGTTAACTTTAAGTCGAGTGCCAGTTCCGTTGAAAAACGATATATTATAAAGGATGTTTAAGGAGGCCACAACTGGATACCCTTATTTTCTTATTTTCCAGCTATTCTTGGACGGAGACTTAGTTGCGAAAGGCACAGGTAATGGATATCTATCTCAAGACTGGACTGGAAAAGCTGGAATAGGTAAGTTATTCAACTTTGTATTGAAGTAAGCTATTTTTTGCAGTAGTCCATGTGTCCGCTTTTTGGTGCTATAAAGTGTTGGATCTTGGAACTTTATTGTCTCTTTTACCTTGTTTTGGCTCGACCTTGTAAATGTCCTTGCTCTCGATGCACTGAAAACTCTTCGTATGCTAATTTTTATCCTAGGAGCAGAAAACATAACTCTACTTCGATGATCACTCATCTTATTAGAAAAAATTCAAAATTTGTTAAATACCTGAAATCTGTGATTTGTAAAATCTGTGAATTCATTTTTTTTTTACCTAAATTTGCCTAACGTTCTTTACCATATCTAACTAAGTCTCTCTTTAACATCAACTCCTCTAAATATTCTGTACATATGTCAGGTAAGCACGAACATCCTTATGGAGATCGGCTTCTCCGAGGCATGGTTGATGAATTCTTCATTTTTGGTTGTGCTCTTCCGAGACTTGAAGTTCTTGTGCTGATGCACCATTGCAAACTTTACTTTGGTAAGTACGTTTAAAACCTTTAAGTATCTTTGAATTAGTATCTTTGAGTATCTCTAAAATCTTTAAATTCATAGAAAAACAAGTTTTTACAGGCACCCTTTTCTGATCTTTCAAGCAAAGTTGATTAAGAAGACTTTTCAGGGCTTCCAGTTGTTCGCTTTAGGTCATGTGATGTATGTTTATGTGGTATTTTCAACTAATATTGATTCGGGGTATAAGGTTGATTGTGTGAGTCTCCAATCAATGAATCCTGTTCTAAAAGCTGCTTAACGCAAATTGCGTATTATTCTAAGAGCTTTTATAATTAAATCTATATACAGGGAAGAAGAAAGATTATTCTAAAGCCCAGCAAGTTCCAATAACTGCGCCCTTACCGATAGCCAATGTCAACAAGCCTGGTCGTCTCCATAATATGACTATACCTGCAGACCACTGGGTTTACAGCGTGGGTGAAAACATTCACATAAACGCAGACACAAGGGCAGGCATCGGCAAGCCAAACTTGGGTCTGAACACAGCCAAGCCCCGACAACAGCAACAACAACAGAGACAACAACAACCATATCTTCAGCAGGGAATGATGCGGACTACTAATCAAAAACAGCAACCACAGAAATTACAACAGCAGCAGCCGGTAAGGTTATTGTAATTTCAATAAGGATTGCAATTAGGATTGAAACATAAACTGCTTCTAAACCAAAGCCTTTATATTCAGATTCTGATAGGATGCCTGTTTCACAAGAATCTATTCTACATGTTTTCCACAGAGAAAGATAATATTTGGTGCAATAGGTTTAAATAGATCGCACCTTTTAGTTACATTAATGACTTAAATCTAAACAACTAGATAAATAGAAAAATCTAAACAACTTCTTTTGAGTTTTCTGAAAAGGCAAGTTGTCTTTGCGAATCGAACACTCGTTTTTTGCAAAAGCTAGACATAGAAATGATCGTTTATTTGGACGTGACTAGAAATCGGAAAAATATTCTTTCAATTTTTTCATTCTATTTTATTTTTATGATACTTTTACCAACGTTTCACAGTTGTTTCAGTTTACCTCAAAAGCATCATATCCCGATGAATTTAAATGGTGATTTAAATTCCCATTGGGTGCATCATGGTATAGATAATTGTTGTATTTACCAATCAGAAACACGGGATAAGTTATCACCAAAGTTGACTGACTGGATTTATTGCCTTTTAAGTCCTTTATAGTTGATTCACAAATACTGCCTTAAAGCTTTTCTTTGTAATAATGTCTAGATTGTTTTTACCTTAGTTTGAATATTTCAAAATATCATTCATTTCACTACAATGCAATACAATACAATAAAATACAATACAATACAATACAATACAATACAATACAATACAATACAATACAATACAATACAATACAATACAATTTCCACACGAAAGCACACAATAAGTTAGTATCAATAGTACAGATTTCTGAAAATTAAAAATGAATCACAAGGGATTGAATGATTGAGAAAATGATCATGAAAAGTATTTCATCCAAACTGATGACGGATCTGGGAGATGTTTTTTGCTACATTTAGTTTTGCTACTGCTTGTCTTGCTACGTCTTTATTTCTTTCATTTTTAGATTCAGCCTTACAAGACACCATTCGCTGCTACGGATATGAGGCAATATCAACCAGTTGGAAAGAGCCAGCCAAATGCTGCAAATAGCCCCTCCTCGGCAACATCTGGATTTAAAGATTTCAAAGCATTGTGGGAAGCCTGGAAAGCAAAGAAGAGGGCAGAAGATGCCGCAAAGAAGTCGCTGACAGACGAAGGGAGAAAAATCGAGGAGGTTTATCAGAGCTTATTCGGAAACAAAAACGCACAACAAAGTGCTCCCAAACCCCAAAACAGCAATTTTGTGAGTCCAGCAACCCAAAAAGTTGAGCCACCATCACAAAAATCAGCTGTAGCTAGTTATAATGATCCCTTCAAGTATCAGCAGCAAATTCAAAATTATGATCAGAGAGGAATATATGGACAACAGGTATCAAACTACTTACCATACACACAAAACAATGGGAACGGGAACGGATGGAATTACCAAAGTAATTATCAAAAGAAAGATTTTGCTGGGAGGTTTAAGGCTGAAAGTCCTTCGTATGTAACTGGAAACATGAAATCTGCCGTTCCTGTTCCGATGGGACCGAGAAGACCAAATCCAAAAAACAGCTTCGTTCAACAACCCAGAATGCGCAATCAAGTAGCCCCAGGTCAAGCGATTGTGAATAATAATCCCAGAAGCCCTTTCTACCGCAACAGCATTGGCAATAATGGTATAAATTTTGCCGCCCAGCAAACTCGAAATCAAATGCCGAATGACATCAAAAGCCAGTTGCAAAGAATGAGGCAAATATACGCCAGCAAGAGAACACAGCACCCTCCGGTTGCAAAGTCTGCTGCTCCAAAACCGAATTACAATCTTTTGCGGGGTGAATGGCCCGAGCCAAATTCGGTACGAGAGTTTGCGACAAATCGTGGAATCGTTCGAATCAAGTCAGTAATAAAGCCTCTGGTGAATGGGAGACAAGCTCAAGCCAGTGGAGCACGAGCAAACCTGGAACGAAAGAACCAAATGGCGCAATCGCATTATCAAAATCCTTGGGCGACCTATAATCTACTGAAATCACAACTGTCTTCGAAACGGGACAATTACAGACAAGCTGATTCCCATGCTTTGTCTTCAACGACGTCAAATACGTGGGAAGGTGCAACTGCTCCCGGCCAGAAAGGCGCGGGTCACAACTATGGCTACGGTTACGGATATGGGACCGGCGACACTTTAAAAGGTGGTGGCTGGGGTCAAGGTTTCGGCGGTGGTGGACCTGGTGTAAACAAAGCTGGAAACCACCATACTCCAGATTTTGATAACAAAAATACGCAGTGGGGTCAAGGGCAGGGTTGGGGGCAGGGTGGCAAAGGTGTGCCACAGCGGGAAGAGTATAAACCAGCACCTCCTTCAGGGTCTCTTCTCCCTAAACCAGGCAGACAGGCACATGCTCCGGTTAGGCACATTGTCCAGAATGCTCAATGGTCCAACCCCTCAAGAAGGAACGGTGCCCCTCTTTTGGCTCCAAAGGGACCCTCAATAATGAACTTTAATCCAGCTGTCCATCCGGCATTACAGAAGCAGGGGCTGTACCTCAGAGGGGGCACCCCAGTCTCAAGTCCAGCTTATCAAGTGAAGTACTTTATGAATGATAGAAATATGGACTATCAAAATGATCCAGCCAGGACGATGAGAAATGAAATTATCTCGAATGCGGTTGCTGATGTGCTAAAATCTATGGGCAAGAAAAAGAAGAAAAGGACAACAAAATCAGAATAGAATTTCCTGTATTGCAAAGATAGTCCCCAAATAAGAATGAGTCAGGACTAAACTGCGTTGCTATTCCATTACGTTTGATGAAATGGCGGAAATGCATGTAGGCCAATGTGAAAAGACTACTCAAGCGTTTCTAGGATTCACTCCTTACCAGTTACATTGCTGTTTTCCTAAGAGAACATTCACAACAATACTCTACAAGATAGATATTTAAACTTTGTTTCATACATCAGTTATAAAATAGCAGTCCTCGTCATTCGTTTAACTTTATCACGCTATGTGATAGGCAAAATCTCCCTAGCTTATATTCTTTTAGTTGTTTATTAGTTTTTTTGTTGACTATAATAGAATTAGAAAAATAATTTTGCGATGTTCAACATATAAATCTGGCAACTCGAGACAGTTTTGTTACCAGACTTCCGGAATGGTGATATATACAAATTAAAAGTTAACAATTAACTCACCGAAAAATTACTAAAGAGAGAGCTACTCAGAAAACTGTTTATCTAGTAACATCGTATGTTTAATTGTTGCTTCACCAGAACACGGCAAGTTTTGCAACTACTCAAAGCTAGCAACTAACCCATCTTCTCAACTTCACAATTTCTCGAATTTCAGACCTTCGACATTCGATACACTGTTTCTAATAATCTAATCAGGATTTTTATTTATATTTTCAGTTTCTAACCATGCTGTCATCAATAAGCTGTCATCTTTCTGGTATACCTCAGTTGAATGTTTTTTCCCAAGCATTTGATACTCCAGCTGAATTTCGATAGCGTCCTGCAGTCTGGTTTGCATTCTACCAAGGCTGCTTGTATTACGGCAAATGAAATTGCCCAATAATCAGTTAAGATTGCTTGCCAAGTCATTTATTTGTTTGCACTAATTTCTGGACCAAAACAGGAACAGTAATAGATACAAACTAACCTCTGTGAGATGTAACTTTAAATACTTTTATTTATCTAGTGGTTCAAATATTTTTGTACATTTTCGTCTTGTAAAACACATTCGTTAAGAATGTTGATGATTGTATAAATTTTGTATTCTAATCTCGTCGAGATTTTTAAATAATTGAAATGCAATAGTATTGGTTCTGTGTTTCAATGTTTCATTTTTCTACAGTAAAGGCAGCCCTGTCCAATTTCAAACAATATTGTGTCGTTACAGGAGTGATTCAAAGGTTGTAGGGTTTTTTTGAATTTGTTTCTACCCAGCATCCGAAGGTAGTTTTTAGGACACTGATAAGCTTATGCTTATCGAGCAGTGTCCTGGTCCTTCCTCTCGATGTGACCACACCTCGTGATTCCTATACCTGGAATTACAGAGAGCTGGTGACTCTGCTCACTCTTGGTGAAAGTTTGGTCTTGCCAGGGTCTGCAGCCTGCGCCTCTAACAACTGAGCCATCCTTTCACCTGGTAGGGTTTAATAAGGCAATTACGATCAACCCCTAATAAGTCGAACCTTCAAGAGAACAATCAAAATAATTCGACTTATCGAATGATACAGAGACAGGGGCTCTCGTTATCAAAAACCGTTGGAAATGTACCATGATAAAAGTAGAATGTATTAGCATCAGCCCATTGATATGCGTTCACAGAAAAATTCAGATATCGGTTTTTTCTCTTTTTCTATCCACAAAACCTTTTTTCAAATTATTGGAAATTTTAATAATCTTAAGCAAGAAATGATAACATCGATCGCCTTTACTATCTTGAAAGCAATCTAGTTTACTGTGTTCACTAAAAAAAGGAGATGAAAATTTTTGTATGGCGTAGTTAAGGCTAATGACTTGGGAAAAATCTCAGAATTTTAAAACATTATTTGTTGAAATTAAAAGAGAATTTATATATCTTAAGTAAGGAAAAACATCTTTAATGGCTTTTCCTTTCAAATACATCAAGTTTATTTTATCCACAAAATTACAAAAAGAAAATTTGTCTTTTTCATGCAGAAGCTTAAAATATTCATTTGGAAAAAGCTAAAATTTTTCACAAATTTTTTGATGTAAATGACATTTGATCAATAATAAATGCAAAGATTGAAATCGTCAATGACTGTCTACTTGAAACAATTGGATTTTAATGTATCCAGAAAATACAAAAAAGAAGATTCTTTAATGCAAGGGTAAGGCAAAAAGGCTTTGAGAATAACTCAAACTTTTTAAAAACCGTTTTTAACCGAAATGAATTTTTATGGATTTTAAGCAAGACATAAGATCATTAATGGCTTGTCCCTTTGAAATTAATCGAGTTTATTGTTTCGAGAAAATACAAGAAGAAGATCCTTTTCAATGCAGAAGGTAAGCCAAAGAGGCTTTGAGAATAACTCAAACTTTTTAAAAACCGTTTTTAACCGAAATGAATTTTTATGGATTTTAAGCAAGACATAAGATCATTAATGGCTTGTCCCTTTGAAATAAATCGAGTTTATTGTTTCGAGAAAATACAAGAAGAAGATCCTTTTCAATGCAGAAGGTAAGCCAAAGAGGCTTTGAGAATAACTCAAACTTTTTAAAAACCGTTTTTAACCGAAATGAATTTTTATGGATTTTAAGCAAGACATAAGATCATTAATGGCTTGTCCCTTTGAAATAAATCGAGTTTATTGTTTCGAGAAAATACAAGAAGAAGATCCTTTTCAATGCAGAAGGTAAGCCAAAGAGGCTTTGAGAATAACTCAAACTTTTTAAAAACCGTTTTCAACCGAAATGAATTTTTATGGATTTTAAGCAAGACATAAGATCATTAATGGCTTGTCCCTTTGAAATAAATCGAGTTTATTGTTTCGAGAAAATACAAGAAGAAGATCCTTTTCAATGCAGAAGGTAAGCCAAAGAGGCTTTGAGAATAACTCAAACTTTTTAAAAACCGTTTTTAACCGAAATGAATTTTTATGGATTTTAAGCAAGACATAAAATCATTAATGGCTTGTCCCTTTGAAATTAATCGAGTTTATTGTTTCGAGAAAATACAAGAAGAAGATCCTTTTCAATGCAGAAGGTAAGCCAAAGAGGCTTTGAGAATAACTCAAACTTTTTAAAAACCGTTTTTAACCGAAATGAATTTTTATGGATTTTAAGCAAGACATAAGATCATTATTGGCTTGTCCCTTTGAAATTAATCGAGTTTATTGTTTCGAGAAAATTAAAACAAAGGCTTTCGGAGTTCAAGAGGTGTGGCTAATGATTTGGGAAAATGCTGAATGTTCCATAAAATATTTTTATGTAAATGAAGTTTGATGAATCAAAGAGATGATATCATCGATGGTATTTCTCTTTGAAAGAAATCAAGGGTATTTTTTCAAAAAAATACCAAAATGAAGATATTATTTTTGATGCAGATAGTAATTTGAGGATAGTCTTACGAATATACAGCAACAAGTAGCATTTTATTGAAACTTTTCTATTGGTGACCAGTGGCGTAGCGTGACTTTTTCAACTGGGTATTCTCTATTAAACAAAAGGGTGGGGCAAGGTGTGGCTTGATGGAAATAGGAGGGATAATAGGAAGATTGAAAGGACTTAGCTATTGACAATTTATCTAATTTTCTTTCTGGTTCGGTTGGCAAGTACTGCACTGTCAGGGCATTAATATGATGAAAACGATACTTTGCTAAAGAACCCAACGCAAATATACTCTTCGAACTGAAAATATACTTATTCATTGCATCAAAATACCACTAACCATTTTATCAAAATTAATTCAAATCAAAACGTATCATTGAAAGTCAGTAAAATTTTGTTGTTGTTGAATCCTCTAAAATTTGCACTGATGTAAAGAGGAAGTAACTGTAAACACCTTCTCTTGATACCTTAATACAAAAGAGCTTTCGAAAGTTATTCACATAGGGCATTACACGAGTTATAAATAGTTTGTGTTATTCAGTGGATGCAGTCTAGACTTCTTCATGGCTTAATCGTGATATTTTCAATACAAGTTAATGATTGAAAGAATCGAAGGTAATGAGACGAGGGACTGCACAATAAAGCAAATAAATGGGCTCGAATAATGCAAACAAAATAGGCCAACAATATAAGTGGATGCACCAGGCAACTATAAGGATATTATCCAGGCCTATCTGCATTTACTTAAATTCTATCACATAATACAAACAGAAGGATCCCTGATTGACAAGCAATAACAAAATTGGCATTTCAAGAGGCACAGATCTGAGTCAGTGTAGCATTTTATAGAAGCCTACTTTTCTTTTCCACTTTGCTGTTGGTAGGTTAAGATTAGGGGTCAAATGAGAGAATGATTATCAAAAAGTAATACGGACACTGCAATAGCTTTGAATGAAGTCATGTTTACTGTTTTCGATGAAGATCCACCACTCCAACAGCTCCGTCGTCCATTAACTGTTTATATCGATCTCAAAACGAGACTTTTTTGAACCAACTTTGAGGCTGTACGCTGCATATTTCTCAGCGTACAGGACCATTGTTTTAGCTGATTAACGGCAAATATTATTCATGGAAAGGAGCATTTTGATTGGTTAAAGTACCGTCTAGGGTATTCACTGCGTATTCATGACCGATCTGCATTCAACATGAAGTAACTCAATCTTCAAAATTAGCTTCAAAGATCTCCCAGCTTCTCTATGCGTCGCAGCGTTATTGTTTCAAACTAATTTCGTGATATTTTGTACTTGTACAAAATGTAGAATATCGAAGGTAACGAATTCAACCGGAATCAATAGGCCATAAACATCTTTTAGTTATTACAAGTATACGTCGTATTAATATATTTTCTGAGAAATCTCAGGGTATTCACTGAATACCTTGAATACCCGGACGCTACGCCACTGTTGGTGACGTTTCTTTATCGTTTCTTCATAAAAGCCGGGCAAACAATATCAAGCTTTTATTAAGAAAACATTTTTATCAACAAGTCTGACGGGATACAAGATTCCACTTTCAAGGCCAAATTGAATAGGTTCTTGTGGGAAAAACACACGTTTTTTGCATCTAAATGATACGAATGTAATTATGACATGTTACGGTTACGGCACAGAATAGGAATTATACAAAAGGAGACCTTCTGTCTATCAGGTGAAGCCTTGAAAATTCTAGCGCATGCGTAAACTTATATTACAAAAACAAACATTTTCGTCATAATTGAAGAAACTTCAGATATATCTGCTGAGTGAAAAGTTAGCATTTGATAGCTCGTTAGCGTTTAAAACATATTGTTATTGTGGTTGTGATCTTTTTAAATCAAAAATAATTTTAAATTGCAATACGGTAACTTGTCTTATTCGATTATTTACAAAAAAACAAAGAAATTAGTTCTGTAGATGACAAGTCAACGTTAGATTAAAGATTGAATTCGTTCGGTTATCTGTTTAGGTGTTTAGTTATCTGTTTTTAAGTCCCATTAATGGTTGCAATAAAACTAGAAAACTTCCTTGTCACAATAAAGGTTTATGACTCTCGATTACGTAAGTAATTTTAACTTCAATAACTTCAATATGCCAAGGGATTGGGTGTGGGAGTATGTCATTTGGAAATATGAAAACACACCTTAAAAATTATAAATTTTCCAAAAAATATATTCCAAAATTTAGACATAATATGAAATGCATACCCTAAAATTTAATTCAAATTTGCAAAAGTTCCAACAACCCAATCAAGGAAATGAAAGCATATTACCTTTCATTTAAAAATAATTTAAATTAAAAATTTAAAAAATGCCCAAAATTTAAGTTCATGCTAAAAATCATTCCCAAGATTTATGACCATGTTAGATTTTACCAGAATTGATACCTCAAAATTTATTTTCTTCTTGAAAAAAAAATACACTACGAAGAGGCATCCCCCGTATTAGTGAATGTGGAAGTAACGTAACCAATTTGGTCATGTCAAACCCCAGACCCTTGGATATGTAGTCCGCTACCCTAACCACTGAGCCATCCTCGCACCAAATATCTTATAAATGAACTTCATGAAGAGCAAATTCATAGTCAACGATATTGAAAACGCTTTGTATTATCTTGCCTCACAACTGGCACAACTTCAGGATGTTAGGCAGGAATTTAAAAGTGGGGGGGGGGGGTAAGCAGTGGCGTACCCAGGGCTGTAGCAGGGGGGTTCTGGGGCGCAGCCCCTAGAAAAATTTTTAGACCACGCCCTTCAAACACTCGCAAATGCGGGGAACTTTCGCAAAATTTTTCCCCATTATTTGATTCATGTTAGCTACGGTAAATAACAAAGCATTTTACAATTGTTATTGACACAAGCATACAGTATACTACCCCCCCCCCTCCCCAATGAGTTTTACATCATTTTTGGACAAATCTCGAGGAAAATATTTTAGAAAAGTGGAAGGGGGGTCTGGACCCCCATTCCCCCCTTGAGAACGCCACTGGGGGTAAGAAATCCACAAGGGAGACACCATTGAAGCTTGGACACTTCCCGCTGAAACATCCTGCTAGGCTCTCATAATCAAATTGTCAGCATTAACTAAACAAAACTCAACATACTTAACAACTACAATAAAAACTTTAACAAATAGTAACAGTGAATGAAAAAATGCAAAAATTTAATTTAAGTGAAAAACCTTTCAACAGAAATTTTCAAATAGTGTTTTTATATTCCAATGAATGTTCAGAATATTATATTCTACAAAAAGGCATTGACTCTTTAAGTGTTTTCATGACCTTTTTCATCATAATATAATTCTGGCATCCTTTGCGGTGGCGAATAATAACTGGTGAGTTATTATCAGGTGTCTCAGTTTTTTCATCTTGACATCATCAATTTTGTGACAGATGTAATGGCAATAATAACACCTCACTGGAGAAGAGAGTAAAAAGTGTCAGGACTTTTCAGGTTTTGCCAGGTTCAGCTGGAAATTTCAAAATTATGACTGCCTTATGTAAGGTGCTTGTAGTGGCCTGGATCTGCCACTCCTCAATCTAAATTCAGACATTTTCCCAAAATATACCTACAGTTTAGGGAACATAGAATACCTCATCTCATTAACAAAACTTTCACTTTGCCAGCAGACTTATATCTGGACTCCAGTGGCAGACACCTGGGGCACAAAGGAGGGCCGTCATCCCTCCAATATTTTGGAAGACAATGGTCTTTTATTGTAAAACAATGGGGGAAACGTGATGTCAACTTATTAAAACGATAGGTTGCCCCCAATATTTGCCCCCCAAAGTGTCTGCCCTCCAGGACTCATCCTTCTAGGCCGGGCTCTAATAATCAAATTGTCAGCATTAACTAAACAAAACTAGCAAAACTTTTATAATAAAAAACTATACAGCAAAACAGAAATTTCAAGAATCCTATATATTAAATATAAATAGAAATATATATTAAATATAAATATATATATAACAATTCAGCGAATAGTGTTTTATACTCCCATGAATCTTCAGCAAGCTCTATTCTACAAAAAGGCATTGATTCTATAAGTATTTTCTTGTCCTTTTCCATCAGAATTTCATTCTGGCTTCCTTCACCACCAGTTATTACCAGGTGCCTCAGCTTTTTACTCCTTGAAATCATCACTTTTGTGACTGATTTGGAAAATAATCTGAAGGTTTGTCTACTTACCTTAAACTCGTGGAAACAATCATCCAAAAATACCATGAAAATTATTGTTTCAAGATTTTGGCAGCTTCTCACTATGTTCTCAAAACCTGTCATCACAATTCCATATTCTTGATCTCTGGCTAAGACACTGAGCTCAAGATGAAGTACTTTGATCAATCCTCCATGAAGCTGAATTCCTTTTAAAATTTCAGCATGATGAGACTCTGTCTGTAACTTGAAAATTATACACAGTTCCCTCAGAGATGGTAGAATAAGTTGAAAAAATTGTCTCAAATTCTCAATCTCAATAAGTGTGTCATTAAACACCAACTTCAGGCTTGTGAGATTCTTCAGAGTTGCTAGTGACAACAGTGCACTATCAACTAGGTCTGTACTTAAGAATTTCAAGCCTGTTTCACTACAATCATATATTCCAATAGACTGGATATTCGGACATCTGCTGGCAATGCATGTTGCCAGATTGTAGGTTATAAATGGCATGTAAAAGTAAAGAAGCTGTTCACCATAGTGATCTGCAAGTTCTATCAGTTGACTGTCATCATAACATTGATGAGCAGGACTATTTTTATACTGAAATGCTATAGAGGAATGAATATGTGTAACAGCAGGGCAATGCTTGATGAGCAATTGTGAAACAGTTTCAGGAAATTTAAATCCATATGAATTCAAAGTATCAATTCCAATCTTCTCTAATTTCAAGAAAACTCCCTTCTTGAGGTACTCCCTTAGCAGCCTGATAATATCTGGATTCCATTGTGGTGCTCCGAAATGAGCCAATGGAAGTTCAAGCCTTGGCCTAAAGTTTAGCTCTTTGAGTTGGCAGTCATCTCCAAACATTTTTGAAAACAACACAGATGCATGATTTCCATCTTCTGAACAAGCTTCAGGGTGACCTGCAGCCATTCTCCAAAACCAATAGGCTGTTGTTGAAAACAAGTCAAACGACTTCAAATTTGGAAAGATTTTTTCTTTGTTTCTGAATGCATGTGTTAGATCTTTAAAGAACAGAAAGGGGTTCTCTACGGCAATACTCAGCTTCTCTAGGGTACTTTCATGGGAAGCCATTCCTAGCAATAACGCATTTCCCACTTCATCCAAAATAACGTTCGTTTTCCCTTTCTTTTTCTGAGAAGTTGCAGCTGTCAAGTCGTGAAATTTATACTTGACAAATAGATTTTTTACCCCCTTCTGGCCTAACAAAAGTTTCTCGATCAACTTGCTATGAGTAGAATTTATATCTAGATCAAGATACTCTATGCCATCTGTAGAGCTAATTAGATCGTTTATTAATAGTGAAATTTCTTCCTGTACTTTGAAGTTTGCAAACCCCTTCTTCTTTTCCAGCAGTTCACTCTTGTTGCCCTCCAACCAAGATCCCCTAAATGGAGTACTTGCATCTATTGTTACACTACGAAGAAATTTTGCTGCGGCATCTTTCCAATGTATACAAACTTTTGCCACGCATAGAATATCTTTGATTGGCAGAAATGCAAATATGGCATGCAGAAGGGGAGAAGGCAGCCTAACCCACTCCTCCATCTTTGAGGCACGTGAATAGTTCAGGTGAGCGAGCACGTGCAGAATTTTATAGTAACGAGGCTTGAAGCTCAATGGAAGGGGGTTTATTAGAAGGTGCCTTATCATTTTCATCTACAAGTTGCAATACCAATAGCTCGCTTCGTAACTTTTTTATGATTATCTAGCTCACATCAAAGGATACCAAAGGTTAAATCGTAGCACAAAAGGATATTTTAGTCAAAGACATTCATATTTTCAATGTCTTTAGCAATCCCATTGCCAATGTCTCCTTAATTGTAGTATTCCTATTCACCGCTGAATGAGTTTCGATCACCGAATAAGATGTTGTATTTTTAAAGCATTTTGTTGGGATTTTATGGAACATGAAGGAACAGCCAACGGTGAAGTTAAAGGTGGAAAATGTCACAGAACTCCGATTGCTTACAATGGTTTAGAAACTCTTTTGACAGTTCTTTAGGAATAGCTTGACAGTTCTTTATGGATATCGTTTAGCAGTCAATTTCTTTGAAAATAGATTGTAGTTTCACTGTTTCCTAATATCACTGATTGAGAGAACCTTGGAATCATAACCAGTTTGTTTCCCTCTTGTTTTCTTGCACGATTTAACTATTACGGCAGAAATTGTTTATTTGGCAATATTACCCATCATTTTATGGTGCCGTGACCCGGGATCGTTGGAGATTGTTGGAGATTGGATTACGGCTATTTTTGTTAAATACATGAATAGTTGGATTGCAAGTTGCAGTTAAAGTATGGAATCGAGCGTTACATGATGACTGATGTAGAGAAGTTAATACAGACTGGGAACGGACAAAAACTAGCCGTGAAAATGGTTTTTAACAAAACAATACTCATTATTTACAACGTGTCATCTGCATAGTCTTCATGTTTTCTAACAGACCATGTATTTGTCCGATTAATGTAATCTTTGATGACACTAAATTAGGGCAAATAACAAAATGTAAAAACATGGGTTTGAAGTGGGAGAGGGTTGTAACACTTGTTAAAGCTACCCCTTGCACGCAGGAGATTTAGCTGCCACCAGGGCTGCCGAAAGGGAGGGCAAGGGGGCCAATTGTCCCGGGCCCTCGAAGTCTAAGGGTACCATAAAGTAATGAACACTATTTGAAGAATGGAATTAATCAAACGTAGCAAAAGTTTGTCTAAAAAATTGATTTTTCCAAAACAGGCTTGGCTTAAATAACTAGGGTGTTGAGTGAAGCATCTTTTATTTGTCGACAGGTTTGAAACTTCACCGACAAAGCACCCTTAGCAGATGGCAAAAACTCCTCGCTTTTGCGAAAGAATGCGTTATGTTAAAACGCCCTTAGATCTATCCAAGGTCGGATTAAGGCTTTGAGAGACCTCTTGGCCAAAAAAAATTTGTGGGCCCCTAAAGAGAGGTAACGCGATGACGTCATGAAAATTCCATTTTCATAATCATTGAATTTTGAACAAATAACTCGAAAGAACATCATGAAAAATTTCCAAGCTTGCAAAGAGCAAGATCTGTTACAGATTTGATGACTTTTGTGCAAATGAGTATTAGCTTTACCCATCAAACCTGTGTACATTGGTCCTGGTTCTAAAATTTATGCAAGCGATGTGTAGAAAATTTCTGCGACCACGCCCTTTAGAGAAGCTTGAAATGCATTTGAGAAAATTTCTTGCACTTTTATGCCTTCCTTTGTTACGTTTGATTTCATCCATTCCTAAAATGGAATTCATTACTTTATGAGGCCCTTAGATATCAAGGTTCTGGTCCTAGGACAATTTATCTCTTGCCCTTATCTCAGTGGCCCTTATCCTCGAAGCTACATAGTCCCAGTTCTGAAGATTAGGGTTTCCCAGGGCTTTTCAGGAACAAGGGAGCATGGAAACAAATGGTACAGGAACACAGGATCAACATAAATTTTCCGATTGGGAATATGGGAAGATTATTTCTAGTTTAAAGGAACAAGAGGACAATTTTGTTACTTTTCAATGGGAACAAGGGAACACGAGATCAAGTATCCCCTGGGAGACCCTGAAAAATGAGAGATCTAAATCAGCTTATGTGATCAGAACAAACATTTTCTAAAAGCTAATTTTTATGAAGCCATCAATTTGCCACTCTTTTGCTTAAGTCTGCTTCTTTCGCCAAAATTGACAAAGTACACAGCTTGAGAACAGTGTCTGTATCATAGAGATAGGATATTATCCTATCTCTATGGTCTGTATGTAACAAGTAAATTTTGCACTTACGGTACATTTTGTGAACATATATTCTGCGTGCAGTGCAAAGTTTCGTTCCAACCTGGTAACGTTTCTACTTTTTATTCTAGTGATGTTATCATTGTGGACCAAAAAATTTATGATCTAGTAAATTGGCCTTTGTTTTAATCTGGCCCTTGATGCAGCACTTGCTACAAATTCCGCCCTGGCCTTTTCTCTCGATAGAAAGTTAAGTTCTCACACAGATTAGTTACCAGACTGAAAACTTTGTTTTTTTGTGGACAGGTTCATTTTGAAAATTTGCGATTGCGCGCCTAAAATCATGCACTTTTAATTTTAATAATGTGACATGTTATTAAATAGGGACTTCGCGCGGCCAACATGCAAAAGTGCGTGGATGGAAAACTCGAGTGCTCGGGCAATATACTGCGGGGGCGCGATAAAGTTTCCATTCTGGATTAGTTAGATCCATAGAGATGTGAATATAAAAATTCCTCCCTGTTCATTTTTTTCATAATAGACAGCTAGTGCGAGACTATGGAACAATGCCATTGTGAAGTTTTCCAATAGAAAAAGCGAAATAGCGATGATCCAATCAGATTTTTACCTTCAGGATGTGCCTGCATTTGCCCAGACGTAATGGCAATCTTTACACTCGCCAGGTGATTGGAAGATGAACGCATTATACAGCGGAATCACCAGGAGTCATTCCCCTTTGAGTCATTCAGATTATCCACAAAATGGTGTCACCATCTCTTCGTCGCTTGTTCCCCTTTGGGTAAGCAGCCATCTCAAGAACGTGAAAATGAAGATCTTCGTGATCATCATAACCATCTTTATGATTTTACCCTCTTCTGTGGTAAGTTAGTTACATCTACTTCCTTAATTCCAATTTATGTTCAGAATCTTAGGAAAAAATACTAAAACAAAACAAATATTTTGAGTAAGTTAAAGCATGACTGAAATATGGAAACTCAAACATTTGGAAGTTTTGCCTAACAAACGACCTAGTTAGGACTAGCCTGCATTTGGTATACCTTTTTAAAGGAATAAAAACAAACAGTATTTCCTTTTTCAAGTGAGTAGGGCTCACGCCGTTTGTAACCCAGCCCACGTGCACAGCTTATGAACGCAAAGATGGGTTTAGCTAGGCCCGTTTATTTGCAGCATTTTATGTCGATTTCACCAGAAAATATCTTATAATATAATAATTTTCATATATTCCTTTGGCTCCAAAAATATCATGCTATACAAATTTTGAACCTTTGGAAATATTTCTCATTAAATTCCAATTTTTGCTTTTTTTTAATCGTTCTTCGTGTATGTTATAAAAATTCCTGACAAATTACTACCATGTGCTGAATTGATTACTCCAAACATCTTTACAAAACTAACTATTTGATGCTGTAAGATCGGCCTAACGCACATGGACCACTTGCTACCCTACCTTTTTTGCTGGTAAGTCCGTGATTTTGATCCCTGCTTCAAAATCAATGACTATGCAATACATTGCCATGTAGGTGCCTTTTTCGTGCAAAACTATATTAATTGTAGCATCAAAAAGTTGTTTTATATGTTAACTACCACAAAGAGAGAAATGGGTATTTTTGGCGTCTCTGGGCGTCTCTCTATGATTCAACGGTTCATTCGTCTACAAACGCGATGTAACTAAAAGAGGTAAATATCTTTAAAGTTTTTCTAAGCAAGTTTTTATAGGAAGCTGGAGTATCGGTACAAAGTTCAGTTGATAGTTTATTTTACTGCCACACGAAGTTGAAAATGGCGAACGGTCATGTCCCACATGTTGATAGGCCATGGTATGGTACTTTGGTTTAGAATCTCTAAAGTAAAGTAAGGCACATTGCATTATATAATTTTGCTTATTTTCCTTCAAGCATAAGTGTTATTTTAAGATATCGTAGAGAATAATCTGGAACTTTCAATGGATTTGAAAATACTCATACAAATGGCGCACAGACATCTACAGCACTTTCCCCATTGGCAGTTGTTTAGTTTATAGTGGCCAAGCCAAATACCTAAAAAGTAAATCTTAAAATAAAAAACTTTGTTTTTAAAAATGACAATTAAGAGCAACGTTAAAATAGGAAGACATTTCAAAGAGAGGTACGCGAAGGGGAAGTACCTTTGCTTTGCGCGTTTCAACAATGCTTTTTAATTAAACTGGAACTTCCCGCACCAATCCCTTCACTTTCAACTTATGGCAGAACATCAGGGATGTCATTAGTTTTCCTACAGCAAAATTTGAACAGTAAAACAAAGTTTAAGAATGAATATCATTCATTCTGTAAAAAGCAGTGATTGACTTTCACGAGGAAAGGTATGATTTCTTTGACTAACTTAGATTTTCAATTTGCAATGCTTCTTATATTCGTTATTGAATATTTTGAAAATAATTTTTCTTGCTTGTACTTCTTTTATAAGGGTATGTAAAAGTGATAAGGGCATTTCCCTTTGGTCAATTATGATAACATTGTATGATCTCTTAAAAATAAGTTAAAAATAATGACTTGAAGCTACCTAGAGTCCACACTTTTTGGTCAAGACTTTCTTTGTTTCGTTAACATTATTTATCAGAAACTTGATAAACTATTCTTTGCCACCTTTTAAAAACGTAAATCTGGTTTTTGTAAGATTCTCTGTCAAGTAACAGCTTTTTTTATATAGTTGTTTTAAGACATATAATTGTTTGTACCTTTATTTACATTTTGAACCAATCTGATACCTGTGTTCATTTTCTTGATGGCAGAAGCTTCAAAAACAAATCCTTAGGTGCATACCAATTATTTTGCCATGAAACTTTAAAATGTGGCTTCTTGAGGGAAATTTCAACACGTGTTGCCAATACTTTTTTGACTAACTATATGCATTCGATTTCAGTAATAAGCCGAAAATAGTACTAATGAACGAAACTATGCAAAATTTCTAACAATAGTTAATAGATAGAGTGTCAAATATATTCACAACAAATACAAACCCTTTTACAAAGATTTCAGGTAGACGGTCAGTGTTAGAACAAGGGGAATTCCCTGCGCCTTAGTCATTCTGGACCAACGACAATAGATTTTAGGGAGAAATATGGATGAAAAAGTTATAAAAACATTTTTAATAAATAAAAACTTGCCGATCTGTCTTTTAAAACATATCCGTATCTTTATTTTTTTTATCTTGCACTCACTTATTACGGTCTGATTGCAAAAGGCTCTCCTGTATTTAAAATCTTTTTTACCTTTACCTTGAAATTTGTGCAAAGGCATGTCCTTGAAGTAAAACAAGATACGATGTCAGTAGTTATGTTCTGTAGCTGGTCAGTAAAGCAACAAAACTTCAAACGGATTAATCTATATTTTATTGCAGGGAATATTCCAGTACAGGGCCATATTTCACTCATTTTATGCATCATGAAGATTTTCTTATTCAAAAATATCTCGTTTTATTATTACATTGTTTTTATTAAAGTAACCAAACTTTGAGAAATAACGATACAAAAATCGGTTATTGGGTCTCACTGGTTGAAAATACCAATCAGAAAGCTTAATGAAAGATATTGATATTCATTTTTTTCAAAAGAGGATTTTTTGGCGTACCTTTACCAGAATGACGTTTCCAATATTAGTGCATACTTTAAGAGGGGGCAAGAAAGAGCAGTGGCGGATTTAAGCGGGGCAACTAGGGGCAGTTGCCTCTCCCTCACCGAGTTGAAGCAAGTTTGGCACCCCTTTTTGAGAAACTGTGCGCCCCTTTTGAAGAATGAGAATCAGGTGAAAAATTGTTGAGACTTATAGGTTATTTCACTTCAATACAACAATTATTGTGAAAATTTCCTTACAAAGTGAATAGAGAGCCTTCTGTCAGTAGTAAGGGTCTGAAATTGATGTATACAGCGTACACTAGTCACCACTTTCTGAAAATCTTTCAGCGCCCCCACTACCAACTGCCCCTCCTTCAAAGTTGTTCTGGATACGCCCCTGAGAAAGAGTGCGTTAGAGAGATGTCAAGACAAACATTTATAGTTTATCGTGAAGATGGCAGAAAATTAGTTATCTTTCCTTTTAATAACTATTGCAAAGATATGCTTTCATTTTTGTACTTATCATTTGGGGTCCATACTTCACAAGTGCATTTTGAGTCCCTCAAAACTATGCACGAAAACTTTTTTCTTATGAAGGGTTAAAAATTTATGTATTAGCTTACCGAATGAAATTGATGGTTTTTCTATGCCTTAAAAGTTTTAAATGTATTGTGAACTTTGATGATCATCCAATTTGTTTTGCTTTCGGGGTAATTCGTTTCAATTAACGCCAAAGAACACTTGGAATATACAAATTCTTACGTCATAAGATTTACTACCAGAGAAGATTAGATTTTAACTGCAAGAAAAAGTTCTGGACAGTAAACATTGTATGCATCAATCTAGTGGATTGTGAACTTGAAGGCCAAAACTGTGGAGTTAGCCCCCCATCTACTGAGGCCCAAATTTAACCAAAAAATAGCTTAATTTTTTTTTGCACTTCGCTGAAAATGAAAAATTAATTAAGCTATTGGTGCCGAAAAGTATTTTCCTTTGGTCACTAACAGACAAGTAAACTATGAGGAATGTCGAACAAAATTTGCACTAGAAGGAATTTTTACACTTTTTCCTGATATCTTCAAACTTAAAATGGAAGCTTTTTTTTAAGACAGCTATTTGGAAAAAGCATTGTAGTGTAAGGATGGTTCAGTGGTTAGGGGCGCTGACAGCAGACCCAAGGGCTAAAATTTTCACCCAGAGTAAGGGGAGTCGCCAGCTCTCTGTAATTCCAGGTGTAGAAATCACGAAGTATGTTTACATCGAGAGGTGGAAGGACCAGACAATGCTCGATGATCAAATCTTCTCAGTGTCCTAAAAAGTTTGGATACACTCTGGAAGTTTGCAAACTCCCCGGAATACCCATGTTGTATTATATAAAGCGACATATTGGTGCATAAAATATTTGAAGTAATTGGTTCAAGATTATAGAAAAATCGACGTTTTTCAATTAAACTATAATATAACCAATAGTTTAATCCTGGATGGAAAGCAGAACAATCTAAGAACCTAAAAACATATCTTATACACTCAAAAGGCAAAACAAGGTATACATTGTTAGCTGTGCTTATTGCCTTCTTAAACAGAAAGCCCTACATAGATAGAAACCTAAGCATGTTTTTATTTTAGAAAACACAGACATGCCAAATCGACGACTACTTCAACGTTGCCAAGCAAATTTGTGTACCATGCAAACAATGCACTGCTGGAGAACATGAATTCAGGGAGTGCTTTGGAACAGAGAACAGGGAATGTAAAGATTGCCCAGAAGTATGTTGCAACAGTCTTCTTTCAATTTTTGTATAACCTAACTCACTGTTGATTACACTGCATAAATTGCTGTTAATTATAACGTATCTTGAAAACATGGTTGTCTTGATGGGTCATCGTAAAAGAGGGAAATCATTCTCTTTGGAACTGTGGTGGTTATTGGGTACATTGGAAGGGAATCTAAGAACATTTCGAATCTTCGTGAGGAGGACACAGCACTGAAGGGACACACAGAAATAGCTAGAAGTCGCATTGCATGAGGGAGGTTCGGGGACATCCTCCCAGGAAAATTGGGGTTCAAGGTGTCTTCTTGGCTCTGTTTGCCTCAAAGAGCACTAATAGCCAGAAAATTCAGTTGTTTAACTGTTCCTTTCTTATGTAGGTCTTAGGTTCACTAGATAACAAGAAATAACGCTGAAACAAAGTGCATGCAAAACTAAAACTAATTGAAACCAATTTTATGATATTATTCACAAAAATAAGTTAAAAAGTTTCATGAATACTACAGATTCACTGTGTAGAATTGTTTCTAGGTTCTAGTGACTCCTGTTTCTAATGTGTAGAATTTCTAGGTTATTCAGGATGCATGCATTAAGTTTGCTTTGGCTTTTCATAAAACTTTCTTGCAGTTTGTTAGAATAATTATTTCGTTTTGGATCAAATGACACACTGTTATCATTTTTAGTACCATTTATTCGTGTAATATTGAATTCAGAGATATTTCAAAAATAATATTTTCTGGCCTTACAAGAAGCTAGTTCCGTGCTTCCCTGGGAAAAATTTGCCTTTTGGTCCTTTTCATTTTTTTGAAATTAATTTTTTCGAGAAAAGGATAAATTTTCAGGGGATCATTCCGGGCCATATCTCTATACTTTACACTGATTTCCAGGACGAAAAGCAGGATAGCTTCAAATATTGGTTAGAACTGACTCGTACATTATTTGTTGTGCTTTTTAATGGCATTTGACACGCATAAGAACAGCGAATCCAAAAATAACTTAGGCCAATTTGATCAGGGAATGCGCACAAGAAAGAAATTGGAAACTTCTCACGTGAAACCACTGCGCGCTGCTCTAGGATTTCACCGATTTGCCGAAAGGCGGAAAATGTTCACGTGTTTTTCTCTGTGCGCATTTTGATTGGTCAACCGCTCGAGGTCGAGAGGCTGTAAGCCACTTTTACCTGTGTCAAATGCCTTTAATAGATCGACATTCTTTCTCACCTATAATGCCCTCATCCGAACAGGGAGCCGTAGAATGGAGCGAAATTTTCGAATTAAAATTTAGTGTGGGACCGACTGGTTGAAAATACTAGGATGTGACAGACTTTTCTCTGCATCTTCTCATTTGCACCCCACTTCTCAGTAACCATCTATTGCACATTTGCACAGTCCCTCGGATTGCTTAAAAATTCAATGCAACCAAAGAGAAGGCAAGACAAAAACACGGGTAACAAAAGCAATACCCATCCTCAGGGCCTACGAGAAGATTTGGAGGCCTTAAGGCAAAACTGGAAGATGAGACCCTTGCGAGCGAAGAGATCAGAAGCATTTTGCAACCAATAAGCTTAATTCGATTAAATTGTTCATTTTAAGATAGTTTAATATTTACTGCCATAATTTTGCTACTTTTCAATAATTCAATTTTAAAACAGAATTCATTACTTTATGACTCCCTAGACCTTGAGGCCCTGGGTCAATTTGCCCTCTTGCCATCCTTCCCCCTCTCGGTGGCCCTGTCCATCCTTTTCGACAGTACATTCTCACCTAAAACAACAACATCTAGAATACGTTGCAAAAACGAAAATTTGCAACGTAATACAATCAAATCCAGACTCTTTTATAAAGATATTCCTTTTAAACCTCTATGATGTTTCTAATAACGTTTTTAAATTTCTTCAGAATACCTACTTCAATGGGAAGACTTGCCGAAATTGCTCACAATGTGTTACCACGGAGATCAGACCTTGCAATGCATCTTCAGATGCTCTTTGTATTGTCGATAATGCAATAAAGAAAGGTAAATTTATATTAGAGCAGTAGAGAATTCGTCAACTTCCAATTAAATTTCAACTACACTCTTTTTTACATAAACCATTTTATAAGAACACGAGCCACAAATAAAGGTCACAAGTTAGAACAAGTTGAGAACATGCCGAGACTGAGCTATTGTATAATGAATTTTGGAACAATGTTTATCACTTTAGTTCATTTGAAACATTTCCGTCATGTAAAGTTTACCAAACTCTTCCATTTAGTACCATTTGCTATTTTAATGAATTCTAAACTTTTGCTTGGCCGCAGGCGCGCAACCAGAAATTTCAGAGGGCAGGGGTCCAAGACACAAAAAGGGCACTAATTAAATTTCATTAAAGGTCCACCGGGGCATTTGTTTAGGTACACCGAAAATATGAGCAGTTAGTAAATCTGTAAATATTGTACACCAGACAAGGGAAACTGATCAACAGAGAAAAGTTGTGGTGTAAGGTTTATTTTGTGGTGAGGTGTGATGAAGTTTAGGAGGCCCGAAGGAGGGGGGAAATGGAAAAAACAATGCCTCTTGCGAGCGAAGCGAGCAAAAATTTCGCCACCACACCCTTGCAAATAGCTTAAATTCACTAATTCGTTTAAGATGTTTTACTTTTTAATTGTAATTTTGTTACTTTTAATAAATTCCATTTAAAAACGGAATTCATTGCTTTGTGAGGCTCCCTAGACCTCGAGGCCCTAGGGCAATTTGCCCCTTTGTCCCCCTCTCGGCGACCCTGCTGTCATCTCCTTTTCCCAGCGCCAGCTTACTTTTGAATAGCAACCCATCATCTTCCATATCCGAAGACATTTTGCGCTTTAAAATATTATTATTGAATTCTTTGCTTCGCACTACAGATTGGAGGAGGTTGAACAGTTCCACGAGCCTTGCCTTCAGCTGGTTTCTGTCTCCAAGTCTTGCCTTCAGCTGATTTGTAATACTGACAAGGAACGGAACAGCTAAACATCAACTTTTTGTGCCATATTTACTGCTTGCTAATACCAGTCCGAAAATATTTCTCTGCATTCGCTCGTTTCATGCAAAGGTCTTCTATGACCCTGTCAACTATGTGACAGGCTTGAAAAATGTCTTGGTTTTTATTCTTGTAACTTTTTACCAGAGGTCGTAGAGGCTCTATCCCGTTCAAAATCTTGTGCCTTTATTTTGGTTTTTGAGTCGCAGAACCATTCTTCTTCAAAGCCAGTGCGTAGCGCATCATAAAACACGCTGTAGAGTTGGGGCTTGAAGATAGACTCTATTACTGCAACATGATGACGTTCGACCAAACAAGTGCGTGAAAGTTTGACTAAATCATTTATCTGTATTCCTGCGAGGTCCATTACATCTCCGGAGTGTGTCATTTACTGTATGACCAACCATTTTAGCGTAATAGTTAAAATATTCAAGCAATTTTCCAGGAAAAAGGGCACTTTTCCCCTTTTGAGAAAAAGGGCAGGGGTCTGGACCCCCAGGACCCCCCCCCCATAGTTGCGCGCCTGTGGCCTTAAAGATTTTCATCTTATATCCTTTGCAAAGGTGAAATAAAGGCATCTTCATCCAGTGAAAGTTTGAAGTCTGAAATTAATGATTTAAAGACAGACTAAAACTTATTAAAAATTCTCTTTGTCCATTCTCTTCGTTTGCGATATACCGGCTTGGCTTTCCAGGGGGTATCAAAAAACAAATTTTAAATGCAAGTATTGCGGTTAGCAACCAGCCAAATTTTCTCACAGATAATAATGACATCTTCATTTTTCAAGTTTAATTTATTAGAATTATGGTTTCACATAGAAGTTATTTGCAGTCTTATCATATACCAATCTGTGACATAAACAGTCTGTGACAATGCTCTGCCGATTCTTGCAAGAACGGAATGTGTTGAGAGTTCTCCAAAAAATATAAAAGGAACCAAGTCCAATCCTATTTTATAAAAGTAAAGGTATTAACTTGCTGGACTCTCTCCATGTGAAGAGCTAGTCATGATTCATTGTGAAATTTGTGATTTTGTATTCTCAGTCCCCATGTTGATACGATGTGACAAAACCCATCGGCCTCTGCAGATGTTTTATGTAATATTTCTACGCAAGGAACTGAATGGGTGATCAAAAATTACAATGATAATTATGTTTGATTGTTTTTGAGTGTTTTTATTATGCCTTCAAATCTTGCTACAATCTTCCATCTAGGCCCAAATGTTGCTGTTGCTGTTACTGCCGCAATCGCTGCTTCTGCTATTGCAATTGTGGTTATCTTTGCTTCAGTCTACTTCTACAGAAGAAAACGCAAACAAAAACAGCCTAAAGAGTCTCCAGAAGGTAAGTATAATTTGTTTACGCGAAAACACGTTGTTTAAGGACAATAAGAAGCATCGATAAACAAGAAGCATGGGTGGGTGTCAAATTCCGTGATGGGAAAGAGGCTGATGATTCCTTACCGGTTGTATTTACAAAACAATGGAAAATATTAGAGGGCCTATAACCCAAAATTGCAAGGAGATCAGATGCATCATTAGATTAAGGGGGAGTGCAGATTATAAAAGTATTGCAAACGTTCCAACGTTCTCCATAGCCAATCTTTTCAATTAGCTCTATTGTTAACAGTACCAATCATAATTATTTTATGGTTTTATTGCGAGATATAAAGTAAATTTTGTGATGTTAACATTTCGTTGGTTTACCACCAAATCTTTTTTGTTATAGAAACGCCAATGAATGAGAATCTTTGAAGTTGGTAAGCGGAGAAGATTCCAGGTAATCAGATGTGAACGGTTCGAAATCAATTTTTGAAATGCACATCCAATGTAGAGACACAAAAGGATTTTGAGAGCGGAGGAGGGTTTTCAAAAAAAATTTTCATGTTGTGATTTTCGCAAACAGCTGATGCTTCGAGAGAGTGCAGGAGTCATAACCCTAGTTTTGTTGACAATATTTAACAAGAATAGGTCCCGAAGTATTTCAATGCGAAGAGCAGATTGAGCATGTTTTCGGTAACTTACAAACAAAAAGATTTCAATCCGATAAATTGGGAGAACTTTTTAGGTAAGTTTACTGTAAATCTCATGACAAATCGCAAGGTTTGTTTTTACAAATTAAGAAAAAGAATTTTGCTTTTTGATCATTCTGGTGCTTGAATGCTAGGAAGTCTTGAAAATGAATGCCAAATGTCTGTCTTAAATCAACGCGCCTTAAGTAACGATACCACAACTTAAGTCTTGATACATGCGTTTTAAAATTTAACAATAAAAAAGTAGATTTTTTGACACCCCTTTTTTAAGCGCAGTCATCCTTATTGGGATATAAAAGTAACAGCTCAACTTGATGTCACAAATGATGTCACAAGCATACAACTGTACAATCTTAAATTGAGTTTCGATTAAGAAGACCCCCCCACCCGCCCTCAAGCTCCTTCAAGGAAGAGCATGGCCCTATGGTCCTCTTACCGCAACTGTTCATGGATCGAACGACTAGTATCATAAATGTTTGTATATAATTTTTATTAAGTTAAAATCTGTTGTGTTGGCCTCTGGGTCTTTTGTTGCTATTTCATTGTAGTAAACTGCTTAGTGTCATGTACATATGATATCAATATTTAGAACTTTCTGGCAAAGAGGCATGGGAAACCAATTTAAGGGAAACTCGTGTCACCAAAACCTGTTTACGCCCCTGGTTTCCATGCCTAGTTTGTCTAGGGGTCTGGGACACGGGTTGTTGATCACCCAGTTTTTGTTTTCTGTATCTTAAGTACTCGTGATACGCATTATTTAGCTAGATATTACAATTAAATAATGTATCGATCATATAATGTTTATGTTAATCACAAAAGCAAATTCTTGAGAAATTTTTACTCCGCTATTCTTATTTTCAATGGTGTATCAATTGACGTCTGTGTGGTATTCTGTTTGAGCTGCAGAGATGGCGCTAGAGACAAAGATTCAACGTAACTGCCGACGAAGAATGTATCAAACTGCCGACAAAAAATAAAAAATGAGATATCATGCATTTTAGACAGGGCATATGCTCTAACAGTCTAACAAACATGCTAAACTTTATTTCCTCAACAGATCCCGTTAAACTAAGCTCAAAACTTGAAAATTTCGATTTGTACCTTTTTAGAAAATCATGTCACCTTTAAAATTTCCAGGGTTTAAATGTTCGTAACAATGACCGGTCCCTTAAGCCTGATTTACACGAGACGAATTTTTTCGTGCGAAGCGAATTTTTGCCGCGAATGCGCGAAAAATATGCGCAGAAGTGGAGATTAGAAAATTCGCAGCGAATTCGCAGCGAATTCGCAGCGAATAATTCGCTGCGAAAAAGTAGAAACCATTCCTACTTTTTCGCTGCGAATTTTTTCGCCATGTAAAATAAACCAATCAGAACAGCAATTGAAGACATCTGACACGAACCCAAAGGAAGGGCTAGGCCGAATGGTGCTACGCAATGTAAACATATCTAAATCAAAAGTATGCAAAACGACAGAAAACTACGCAATGGTCCAAACAACAACATGGGTGAAGAATGAGTAACCTATGACTAGGCCTAAACAATGCTGGGAAAATCCCGCATCTATAACATAAACAATGGAATGGGACGTTTCTAGCAACAGGCGTCTTTGTTGCAATAAACGATAAAAGCTTCTCATATGTAGTTGGCGACATTCGAAAGTAATTATTCCTGACAATGTAAGCGTAAGTCACTTACCAAAAGATAAAACTCCCCCTTCTGCAGACGTTCTGAATAAATTTTCCGAACCAAGTACCCATTTATTTGACTTTTGCTCGCTTTTTTTCAATAACAACAATCTTCGAACAGACGCCATTTTCTTTGGCATTATTCGCGGCGAATTCGCAGGAGAAAAATTCGTGGCGAAAAATTCGCTTCGCGCGAAAAATTTAAGGCATATATCTGTTACGTTTGGTTAATTCCATTCTTAAAATTAAATTCATTACTTTATGAAGCTTCCCCCCTTTTGGCGGTCCTAATTCCAAGCATCAATCGAGAGTCTCTCGTTTTCGGGTGCCATGCGAAGGAGCGCTCACTGAAGGGACACGATATCGTGCCGGTAGATAGTTAGGAAAAAGGGAATACGACGACGACAATCCAATGTAATAAGCTAGAATTTTGATTTAGCGAGTACTAATATTTCGCCCCGGCATACAGGGCTTCATCAGAGTAAATGGAATGAACGAGTGAATAATCATAAATCAAATCATAAAAATAATAGACCAACCCCAGTGGCGAATCTAGCCTTAAAAATCTGGGGGGGGGGCTAGCCGGGGCCAAACTTCAAGTTATAGGGGCCAACTGTAGCCATGACTTTGCGAATTAGTAGAATGTAAAGCAGTGGCGTGCTGGCTCAAAATTGACTACGGGGCACCGATTTTTAGCGCCCCCTAGAGAAGTATGTCCTTGGTACAGCTCTATCAAGGCTGTTATCATTATGCCAAATAGTTTTATTAGTGGGGTGACGAGCAGCCACGTCCCCTAGAAAAAATAACAGATAAAAATTATTGCTGTGGGCCCCTGAAGGTTTGGGATCCTTCATTATAGAATTTAAATGATTGTCAATAATGAATTTTTCTTGGTAGCTACAGAAAGGAACCAAAATTTCATTAATTTTTCACCTCGTTTACAAACCAAAACGCTTATCAAGGCCCCTAGCTTGTAAATGAGTGCAATAAAGATCGCATTGAGCAAAATAAAGAGAGCAACTCTAACAAAGTCAAAAAACGATTGAGCAGCTTTCGAAGAAAACATTGAATTTTTAATAGAATTTTTTGAAAAAACTGGGGGGCAAACAAACGGCAAAGAAAATTTCTGGGGGGCTAACAAATCTGTTGGGGAGCTTGAGCCCTCCTTGTCTCCCCCCGTGCCGCCGCTCAAAGGCAAATAGTGTCTAGCCCCCCGTCAATAATGGCGATGTTACACGACGTGTTGGAATGCCTATCCAGATATCGTATTGTCTGAGCTTATCACTATGACGACAAATAAGCCATTCAATTCCCTACGCGGGTAGACGGGGGCGTAATTGAAGGTGTCGTCACCGTAGTGAGCATAAACCCTTAGTTTTTCGAATGGTAGTTAGAAACTTTTTTATAAGAATATATTGAGGCTCAAGCTTCACAAAGAATTTGAGTTTCACGCTATATGTCTTGAAATAGACGTATCTGGCCTTAGAGTCATTAAAACTATAATGCTTTGTATGTTCATACTTTTCAAGAATTATCTTGGGCTCAAAATAAAAAATTAGAATATTGAGGCTCAGCAAAAATTGGGTATTCTTACAAAAAAGTTTTTAAAGGCGGTCAAATTTTACTTTTCTTGAATGCATTTCAAGCACCCTCCAACCCCCTGCATATGTAATCTGTCAAAATCTGTGGTTATCACATCCTCACCAATTTGTTTAGATGACATATTTTCAATCCAATAAAATTCCCCAGATTTTGCCTGCCTGAACTTGCCAACCCTACTATTGTAACTCGATCACATATTGTAACCGATTTGCAAACACGATGAACGCAGTAAACTGCGCCGATTCCTCAACAAATTGTGGATCATAGATCATCGATTATAATTATACGGGCTTGGAGCTCACCGCCCAGGAGGTAATGACAGAGGACTGGGGTTTGTCATTTTGAAATATGAAATCATATCTTTAAATTTTCCAAAAACCTTACCCCAAATTTTGTATGCAATGTTTAATGCATATTCTTGAATTTAATGCAGATTTGCGAAAATCCAACAACTCAATCAAGTTTTACTTTTAAAAATGATAGCCCAAAATTTAAGTTCATGCTTAAATTCAATCCCAAAATTTATGACATTGTTTGATTTTTACAAGATCGATACTGCAAAATTTATTTTCTACTTGAAAAGGTACCCAAAAATAGCAAGTCCCGCACCAGTGTATGTGGAAGCTACCAGTACACCCCGGGGGTCCTCACTCAAGGCACGGTCGTCATTGTGCTGTTGCTAACGCAGGGAATCACCACAGCATTCCAGTGCTTTCTTACCGCATTCCTTTCCACTTATTGAGCAGTAGAAGTCTGGCTGTAACATGGTAGATGGCAAGTTCGTTATATTCCTGGTTCTCATATTAGATCTGGTCCATAATGAGGTAAGCCATTTCTCTTGTTTCAATTACATTCAATAAGACACACTGCGTTTTTTACCAAGCCATTTCTGCTTACTTAGGTACATGATTACAAAGCTCGAACCGACTACACCGCCTACTGAGTTCATTCATTGATGTCTGGTCAAGATTTTGAAATTAACGGTCAAAATCCTTACCATCCATTTAGTTTCACATTTATTGTGTTTATATATTGACTTGTCAATGAAAATGAAGCAACGGTTTCGCGGAAATCAGGCCGAATGATTCAATCGGATACCATCATCACCAGTAAAATTTCAACTCCCACGTGGCACGTGATGCTCTGCCACTGTTTTTCTTCACTTCACTTCGATGTTCATCCTCTTTAAATTTGATTAAACTGACATTTTGCAAGTGACTATTTCTTAAAGTTGTTTGTTTTGGTTTTTTTGCTTGTTTTGGGGGTGCATCGACTGGTATGCGATTGATTCTGGATTCATGTAGGCCAACCGTAAAAAAACACAAGCAAGCATGATACCCCAAGCATGGTTGTGTCTTTACGCCGAGGGAAAATACCTTTTGCCTTTCTGAATCACTGCGCGATTTCAGATTTGACAATCATGTTACTATTACATGAATGATTCTGTGGTATCAAAAACGGAGAACAAATCAGAAAACATTAATTTTAGGTGTCTTATTATAACTCTGGTAAGCCTTTTAATTTGCAGCGTACGCTTACACACAGCTGCATTGGTTGCTCAATTATCTGCTGATCTTAAAAAATGAATGTATGTGAATTTGGCTCTCGCGTAAATAGCGTACCCAGTCATACATTCTAGTTACCTAAAATATTTGATAATTATTTTAAATGTATTTTTCCTTCAAAGTATAATTGTTACTTTGACTTTGGTTTAACACAACAAGGCCCCTAGCTTACTTGCTGTGTCGCGTGAAAACTTTATATACAAAGGAGAAGGTTAGCGTGAGGTGTTTGAACGATGCCGAAAGCAAATGTTTGATCATTAATACCTGACAGTAAGCAGGGTTTGCAAGGACGCATTTCTAAATAAAACAAAACCGAAGTTTAACTTGTGCAAATACCACGTTCAAAGAACAATGTTTTCTTTAGAAACGATTCTACGAAAAAGTGGGGGTTTAACAAAAGAGGCTTGACTGGTGATTCCTTTCTTAATTTTTTTGCATTTCTGGCAAAAGTGGGGAGGCTATAGCCCCCCCCCCAGTCACTCCTCAGTGGTGCCTTTCAGATTTACATTTTGTATACGTTTAGATGGAAAATTCTAGAAACTTTTGGGTTAGTTACGCAAATGAGCCCCAGAAATCCTAGTCTTCTTCCATCTACTCCTATCTTTCAAAGGCTCTAAGTTTAAAAGATGATCCTTCGTTTCACTCCATTAATTAGTTTTAGTTTTAATCTCTTTTTACTATGATGACAAGCAACTCTAAGATGGAGGTTCCCTTTGACGCCATTTGATCCGCATTTTGTAAAGAATCGTCACTGAGACAGACGAGGACATCAACGTAGGCTGAATCCGCCCAGGCATGCCCATCTTTCTTGACCTCACTGATAATTTTGGGGACAGACATTCAGGCTCTATGGTTGCTTTCATTTATCTGCAATGGTGATTTTGCTATCTGTCTTGTGTAGCGTGTTTTTTGGGCGAGGGGCATTTCATTTCATTTCATTCATTATCAATCAATCCCAAATACAATTCATACACAAAACCCTACAACTAAGATACATTACAACACTAATAACTAAAAACTAACAATTTTAAGAACAAATGAAAAAAAAATTACTTTACATGATTGAATTTAAGATTGACTGATTGAGGAGGAGCTCTCTAAGTAGGTTAACTAATCTCCAGAGAGCCCCCCCCCCCCATAGGGAGGGCACCGAGAGAGAGAGAGAGAGAGAGAGAGAGAGGGCACCAGTGGCACTGCCCCCAGCTCACTCTACGGTGTTGTCACTTGCAAAGCGAAATTCTAAAATTTAGAGACATTCTCTTTGAATGGGTGAGGGGGGGCCTATAGGATGTTTATTGAACTAGAGATAATAGGATTCCAGGGTTACCCTCTAAAAATTAAAAACAGGCACCCAAAGGACATGCATTTAAAATCAAAAATCAGAGTACTCTTATATTACGTCAAATTAAACTCTATTTAGTCACTTTTAAAAGAATTGTTTATAATGAAAAGTCTGAATAATAGTAGCATAATGTATCACCGTATTCCAATTCATGAGTGGGAAAGTCCGGATGGTTAAAGAAGTAGCTTTTGGAACAGAAAATATGTTTTGCAAGCTATCATCTTGCAATCACCTCGATAATACTGCATTTCATGAAAAACTGACAAGCATATTAGAATTTAATCTGCCACATAATTGAC
This sequence comes from Rhopilema esculentum, assembly GCF_013076305.1. The sequence goes on from NW_027019640.1 coordinate 2,453,445, forward strand.
ATGAGCAATTTTTGCAATAGTTTTGAAAGAACCTGAGGAACTAAAAATAGCTTGTCCTGGTTCTTAATTACTTGTTGAACCTTTGGGTGACATAATAAAGAGGAACGGCGATGGAAGTACAGTGGGAGAATGAAACTTCACAGAAGAAAATGTAGGAGAAATGTTGCAAATCAAGTCAATGTCCTACCTTCTATATATTATGTTTGTCCTCTTATTCAAAAGACCTAGTTCTATTGTTCTCCTGCCTCATATTCAACTTGGTCTTTTTGGCCATTTTTGCCAATGAATTTGGCCTGGAGGTCTGGAAGCAACCCTGATGAATACTATTTTTTAAACCAATTTTTTACATTTGGTGTTTATAATTGTATTTATCTGCTTAGCTTTTTCTAAATTAACATAAACCTTCTCATATTTTAGGACTTTCACTGTCCCAAGGACCATTTTCTAAACACACTTAAGTACATCTGTCAGAGGTGCAAAGTGTGTCAGCCGGGAGAGTATGTCAATAGGCCATGCAACAGTGTGGATGACACAGAATGCATTTCATGTCCAAATGTAAGTTGAATATGCCCTCCATTTGTATTGCCAATCACAGTTCAAAAATGAGTGTACCAAGTATTGAACTTGAACAAATAAAGCAAAGAATTTTACATTGAGATTTCATAGCACAATGTAAGTGGCATTTGAGGGGAGAGGGGGAGACCAGTGACCATGTGTTATCTACGACCTTCCTCACTCCAAATGCCACAGTACCGTGTAACAAATTGTAGTTTTTAGATTTTTAGATGAATAAAAAAGAATTTCATATGTTTGTCAAAGCCATCAAGTTTTGACATCTTAAAGTATCTGGTTGCAATTCAAACCAAATTTTTTTCTCTTCCATTATTTTGTGAAAAAGCGTTTCTCCCTCTCTGGGAGTATAAAGGGCTACAGGCCAAGGCCCCTTCATTTTCCTGGAACCATGTACGTCATAGCTCTATGATTTGGATATCAATTTAAAGTTGGAATTTATCACTGTAAATAAAAAGAAATTTTTCTCATGAAGATGTTGATCTGAGACTAAATTTCTGGTAAAATACCTCAGGAGCTGTCTTCAATGAACTCATATGATTATATCATGATCACCTATTTTATTTGAACTTACAAACCACAAGTGGTCGAAGCAGCAGGTATTGAGACATGCTAAGCTAGCCACAGGAATATGAGGGCCTAGTCTTCTTGTGTATTAGAGCACAGGTACCCAAGCACTTTTAAAATTTTATTAGCTTTTATTGATTTTGTATTCGGTTAGCTCAAAAGCTTATCACTTTTATCCATTTGCAGAATACATATACAAGAGCTCAAAATCTTGAGCAATGCAACAACTGCACAAAGTGCAAGATAGCTGATTTGTCACCATGCAATGCAACCTCCGACGCTGTTTGCATGGAGGAGAAAGAAAATAAAGAAAGGGCTGAAGGTAATATGCAGGGGCAGATTTAAGCAGCAATGATTGGGAGGTGTTAGATAATGATTGAATTTTGGTGCCACACTCTTCCGGTGACTGCAAAATGATGGAATCACCAAGTTTTAAAATCCCGCTTTCAACAGTTTAAGAAGTTATGAAGACAAATAAAGTAAATTTTGCATTATTTTGTTACTACTGGCTACCAAAAAATGCTTTTCACCGAATCAAAGCAAAACTTTCCGAAGGAGAGGAAGATATTTTGGGCATGCTGATAAATTCCTGTCTTAAAATTAAAATCATTACTTCATGAGGCCCCGTAGAACTCTACTTTCTCTAAATGATTTATTGCACTTTTCTCCTTTTCTCTCTTTTCTCTATTTCTTTTCTTTTATTCTTTTCTTTCATTTTTTTCAAATTTTCTTAAAAGAATGTTTGCAAAATAATGCTGAATCCCCCAAGCATCCCCCTATTTTGCGTCGTCCATGACGAACTGCCGATATAACGAACATGTTTTTGTTTCCCTTCAGAGTTCGTTACATCGGGATTCCACTAGCCTTTTGTTTCTTTTTTACATCTACCTGTAGTAGATTGGTCAATTATTCGGTAATAGCTTCACGTCGCAAACATTAACGCTCAACTTCTCATTCTAGGTGACGATAGCAACCTAAAATGGGCCTTAGGTGGAGTATCAATAGTATTAGTACTCATTGGCGGGGTTGGCGGGGCCTTTTTGGTGGTACACTGTGTCCGTAGAAGAAGGCGGCGACCCCCAGAACGCCGAGATCCACACGACCAAGTAGAAGGTAATTGTTTTTACTTCATTTTGAATCAGTAACATTAACTCGTTTTTATATGAACAATTTATAGCAACACAAGCCTCAAAATTGGTCAAAAGTTAAGCACTAATTAAGAAAAAACTGAGGCTCAGCTAATGTTAAATGCAATTTCATCACAAAAACGAGGATTTTTAACCATGTGTGGGTGTTTTTTCGGTAAATATTAAAGAACTTGTCGGCAAATAAAGGTTTTCTCACTCACTTTTTGGCGAAAAAGCTAGCAGCTCATTGCCTACAACCTTCTAATTTAAGGACGAATTTAGAGCAATCGAGCCTCAGATTTTTGAAAAAAAGTCAGCCTGAACTTAAATTTACTGGTTCTTGTAAAAAAGAGTGTCAAATTGTCCCTGCTGTTGTTAAAAGGTGTTTATGTGGCAACAACACAGAATATGTCATACTAGCAGTTGTCTCGAATCTTCAATAATGTAATCTTCAATCCTTCGTTCATTCGCCACTCTTTTTGCACTTTGTACACTTAAAAGTAACTGACTATCTGCGCCGTTACAGTTGGTAAAAACATTTATGCTAGCCAGAGTTAAAATTAGCTTGAAATGCGCTTCAAAATACTTAGGCCTTATCTTCTGAGTACCAACCATAAGGAGGCGCATCCACATCTATTGCCAATTCTGAGTCACTGCAGTATCGTAACAGTTATTATCTTTTTTGACTTGAAACACCGTTTGTCAATATTGGTCACAGGTTAAAAAGACGAACTGTAGAAGAGTTTCATATTTTTTGCTTGCTTATTTTAGCAGAAACTAGTGCAAAATCGATTCCCCTCTTCATTCAAAGGCACAATTAATACGAGGTGAATTAGAGCCTCGGTCATACCTAAGTATCAATGGCAGAGTAATTAATGATTCTCCCAGAATCCCTGTTGCAAATAGATTAATCTTTTGATCTTCCATCTTGCTTAATGGACAACCCATTTTAATCTTTTGTAACACTTCAATTGTTTATGTTTCTGAATACTTTTATACATTAAATTCTAGCTTTTTAAAACTTCTTTTGCAGTTCAATTAATGTGCCTGACCCGCAAGAAAATGCTGGACAATGATGAAAAAGAGAAGCCACCTTCTTCAAGTAGAGTCTAAACCCATCTCGTCTCAAGACACTCACTATTTAAAGTCTTCTTTGAAATAGAGGGCATGTAGTAAACACTCTTGCAAATACCATTTTCTCCAAAATTTTCGTCAACCTTTCTGATAATCCATACAGGGCCCAAGCCACGAGGGACGATGACCACAACCCCCCCCCCCCCAACCATCCACTAACCACTTCGTTGGAAAACGGATTAGCTTTCTGCAAGGACTTTTGTTTTGGATCTTTAGTTTGCCCTTGGCCCAAAAACTCGGGTTGGAGCCCCTCCCCTGCCAAATCTTGAAATCTTGCTGCCATGAACTGACAAATTTCGCTTGTTTCTCTCACATTATTTGTGTGTTACAATACCTTGTTTAAAATCAATTTTGCCAAATGAAAGTTTCCGTCCGCTTTAACAACCTGCTTTCCAGTTTGCATTCCTTGATTTCAGCGAGAAAATCTGTCTGGCACAGAAGCGAGGGGCTACACCCTCGATAATATTTCTTAAGATCATTCCCTTCAGATTGGTATAGATTGCTTCATTATTAGAGAATACGTGGCGTGAGTAGAGCTTTTACAAAAATATGGCGCGTGTGCGCGGCTGGAAGCTGCTGTGCTGGCACGGAGAGGATTTTCCCCGCGCACTAAAAGGAATGCAGGCCGGCCTGCTGTCAGTTAAATATTTCCAGGTTAAAACTCCAACCAAAACATGTCTGCGTGAAATTTTCCATCAGCAAATCGCTAAATCTTTATATTTTTCTCTGCTAGATTTTTGCCATTCTTTACCTAAGGATACCTTGCTAAGAATAAAAACCTTCATTTATTATAATATAATTTATCGTTGTCCTAAATTCAGATAATGTTGTTTTGTAATATTTTGTATATGTGGTGTTTTTCTAAAGGAGATTTTCTGTCATAGTCACAAAGTAATTTTCGTACCTTTTGCCTAAGTTATACTTGCGAAATTAATTGTCAATGGTTAATTATCTGCAATGTAGATTAGTTCTAAGTTAACAAAATAATTTAATTTGATTTTAGAATAACAATGATACTTCTTATTTAAGTAGCTAAATGCATGTCTGTAAATTTTCGCGTTGTACTGCTTTGTATCTTTTTCTCGTTCATAACTGAACTTGTGTATCTTATTAAAATGTTGCATCTAATTTGCAAATGCTGCTTTGTTTATTTCAAGTCTTCACCCGTTTACTCCTAGCTTTTTCCAGATTTCCCAAATTGCTCATACTTAGTAACTGTTAAAAGAACTGTAAAGGTAACTCATCCGCTAACTAGTATTACAATGATAAAAAAGCAATGGGTACCCCAGGAACTATTGGAGTTTAATGAGGTTGATGCCATCGATGTTTTGATCAGCTCAAGAGACTGGACCCAGAAAAAGCTTCACTGATTGATAGCATGCCCTCAAAAATATTTCAAGAAAATTGTGAAATTTTTGCCCCTTTTCTTCAAAGTAGTTTTAACATATGCGTAGAAAACATCAGCTTCCCTGAAAGCCTCAAAGAAGCTGATATATCACCTATATTTAAGAAAGACTATGCTAAGAAAAATTATAGACCTATTTCAGTCTTGCCATCAATGTCTTAGATTTTTGAGAGACTAATGGAAAAGCAGATAAAGCCATATGCTAAATACCTTTCTAAGTCCTCTAATCTGTGGGAAGGGCATGGGACACAGCATGCCCTATTACGTTTTGTTGAAAACTGCAAAAAGGCATTAGACAACAGAATGAGCACAGGGGCTATTTTTGTAGATCTCTCCAAAGCATTCGATTGCTTAAACCACGATCTATTAATTGCTAAATTAGAGGCATATGGTTTCACAAGAAAAGCTTTAAATTTCATATATAATTATTTGAACTCGAGAAAGCAACATGTTAAAGTTTATGGATCTTCTAGTGAATGGAAGAATATAAACCATGGAGTGCCTCAGGGTTCTGTCCTAGGACCTTTCCTTTCAACATCTACATTAATAATTTTTTTATATTTGTGTCTGACAGTATGATTTGTAACTAAGCGGATGACGCAACTATATATTTCAGTGATCATATGCACAATGTAATAATTAGGAAGTTAGAAAATGATATTACCTTTTTTTCTAAATGGTTCTGGGACAATTACATGAAATTAAATGGAGATAAATGCCACCTGATGTTTTTCAGCAGTATAAAGAATACCAACCTATCGATAAGAATTGACAACGAAGTAATTGCTGAGAGTTTAGAACAAAAATTACTGGGTAATATAATAGATAACACGTTATTCTTCAAAACGCAAGTAACATCCTTATACAAAAGAGCTAAACAAAAGTTACATGCTCTATCCCTTATCGCCAAGTGTATGGATACTGTAAAACTAAAACAAGTTCTGAAGGCTTTCATCCTTTCCCAGTTCAACTACTGTCCTTTTATATGGATGTTCTGTGAGAGACGCTTTAATAATTAAATAAATCACCTCCATGAGATGGCATTACAAATCGCCTGAAAATCAGATGAAAATCTGATTTTACAACACTTTTAGAAAAGGATGATGCTGTAAAAATTCACACAAAGAATTTACAGCTTCTTATGACTGATATATATATAAGACACATAATAACCTTAATCCTGCATTTATGGAAGATATATTTATTGCTAAACGCCTTCAATACAGCCTAAGGAACGGAAGCAAAATGCATCTGAACGCAAATGGGCAAAATAAAAACAAAGGCCCAAGGGGCACCGAAAAAGGCGTATCCTATCACATATGAAACGTGATTGAATTTCATTTAATCCAGTATTTTCCCTGCGGCCTGTTAGGTAAAGAAGGTATTGAATTAAAAAAAAATATAGAAGAGAAATTGAGATAAGTCTAAATGGGTAGAAGTATTTAATGGTATCTACCGCAAAGAAACATTTGCTAGACTTTTCACTGATTTTGCTAGTTTGTCTCTTATTAATTCTAAATTTAATCTTGTTAACGTTCTTATTTACGCGCTTCTCATATTTTCTCTTCGTAAGAAAATTTTCACATTGAACTCTGTAAGATTAAAACCATCCTCAGTAACAACTGTTTTCCTAAATCCTTGGTTGATAAGTTAATCCGTGTCTTTCTTGACAAACAGTTTAAACCTACTACTAAAATTTTCAACCTTGACAGTAGCAAACAGCCTTTCTTGTTTATTTTTCCCTTTTGAGGAAACTATAGCCTTTGCATTAAGAAAAACATTACTAAGCTTATGAAGAAATGCTACCCTGATGCTCAGCTGAAATTCGTGTTCAGATCACCTAAACCAATCTCTAATTTATTTATCTTTAAAGATCGACACACTCCCCTTTTCTGCTCTAACGTTATTTACAAGTTAACGTGTAGTGGCTGCAGCGCCACTTACTATTGTAAAACTCCTTGTGCTTTATTGATCATACTCATTTTGGTTTCTCACCATTTACGGAGCTGATGATCCAACACACCATAGTCTATGTTAGCTAAGATCTGAAAAGAACCGTAACTGACCATCAGAATGATCTCAGAGAAAAATCTAGCAACCCCTATCCACCCCTATCCACCCCCACCCCCCCCCCATGTTTCAATCCAGTTTGGAAAAATTAGAAAGTCGATCTCAAGAAAGTTGGGTGGACATGTCGTGCTTATGTAGATAGATTCCAAAACTGCAAATGGAACGGCGATCGGGCTTTACCAAAAATCCGAAACATGTATCCCATTATAATTTTTTGCACAATCTTGGTTTTTCAGTAAATGCTGCCCGATAGCAGAATCGCAAGTTTTAGTTGTACTTTTGAATCTGCAAGACCCAGTGGCGTAGATAGCGGTCATGCTTGTCATGCCGGGCATGACCATCTATTTTCAGAGTTAACATTTTTCAAAAAATTATATTTTCGTAAGAATAAAGTCCTATTCTCCTGATGAAATAGCTCAGGCCATTCGCCTTTGGAGCCCTATGGTTCCACGCAAGAATATGGAGCCCTCCGAAGGCGCTCTTCTATTGTCGGGCATGACTAAAACAGAGGGTTTCCAATTTAGTCATGCCCATAACTATGAGCATGACCAAACCCTGTGTTTTAGTCATGCCCATAACGCTGGTTTCCTATGTTTGGTCATGCCTAACAATAGGAGTGACGCAGGAGAGAACAAAGGCTGTCATGCCATTTCGGGAGGGCATGACCATCATTATAATCATCAGAACCGCCCTGTGTTATTTCGTGAACACGAATGCGAGGCATCGATGGCCATCAGTGGTGGCCCGGAGCCGCCGAAAATAGACAAGTGGTAAAATAGGAGAATCCGGTCTCAGGCAGAAAATAGACAAGTCCCTAAAATATCAATTTTTTTAAAAACACTAATTTATTAAGTTGTTTTAAGGAGCTAAATAGCATTAGATAGCGGTTTTTACGATTTAGAACAACATTTTAGGCCTTGATAGGAATTCAACAGTTTTAAAAACGAGATTCTCTAATGTTACTACTAGCAGACGAAGTCTTATCGTAAAACTACCCTGTCATTTTAAGTCAAAATTATAAATCAATCTTTTTCTTGTTATACTTGATTGAATTTGACAATAAACGTTCAATATTTTATAAAAAAACAAACGAAAACAGACCTTCCTTTGGCTGGCCTCCGTTAGCTGCTTTTGTCATCCCTCTGAAGGATCCAAATTACCGCGCGGAACAAATTACCGTTCATGATAACCAAACATTGCATCATTACATCAACATTAAAGCCAGCATATTTAAATATCGCTACCCAAGCAACAGTTTGAAGCTAATCGTACTTCCATTCTTCCGTGCTTGCATTTCCCCCGGAGAAATTCATACATTTTAGCACGGATCTCCGTGGCTCCGAGCAGGCAGAAAATAGACAAGCCGGCTCCGACTTTTAACGCAAAAAGTTATTTGCAGAATTTCTTCTTACCTCGCTGTGTTTTCCAGTCTGATAGAGTTTTTAAGCAATTCTCTACAGCATTTACGTCTAGAAAAACCTTTTTATTTATTTCAAACGAAATATTGCCATGTGTTCTAGCACGGCTCCGACTTTTTGTTCGCTCTTAGAATAGACGAGGTCAAACGTTGAAAACCTGAACATGTATCTTGACCCCTGGTGTAAATGCAGCATTTATCCAAGAATTGATATGTTATTAACGTTTTGATGCATTTCCCCCGGAGAAATTCATACATTTTAGCACGGATCTCCGTGGCTCCGAGCAGGCAGAAAATAGACAAGCCGGCTCCGACTTTTAACGCAAAAAGTTATTTGCAGAATTTCTTCATACCTCGCTGTGTTTTCCAGTCTGATAGAGTTTTTAAGCAATTCTTTGCAGTATTTACGTCTAGAAAAACCTTTTTATTTATTTCAAACGAAATATTGCCCTGAAGCAAGGAACCTATGGCTAAATGTTGTTTTTGGGATTTATAGTCTCACAATCGTTGCGAAACATGTCTTTTTAAAGAAGAGAATTGGGAATGCTGTAATTGTAGCAAAAACCAAAAACCATCTAAAAGCAAGCGAAAGAGCAAAAGTTACATTTATAGGCTTTACGTAGCTGTATAGTCTTCAAAGATGTCATCGAATGTTAAAACTAGCAGCTGAAGTTGAGTTGTAAATAAGACGTAACAGTATAATACAAAACAAGTATAATAATGACGTTATAGTATGATAAAACATATATGAAAGATTTTTCTTCTGTTATCTGCCTACCTTATCATCCGCTACCTGCCTATCTTAACAGTGAAAGAAAACGAAAAGTCAGAGCCGGCCTGTCTATTTTATGGAGCCAGGCCAGAAAGGGGGCAAGATTTCGTTTTAAAAGGGTAAATACTGCAAAGAATTGCTTAAAAACTCTATCAGACTGGAAAACACAGCGAGGTATGAAGAAATTCTGCAAATAACTTTTTGCGTTAAAAGTCGGAGCCGGCTTGTCTATTTTCTGCCTGCTCGGAGCCACGGAGATCCGTGCTAAAATGTATGAATTTCTCCGGGGGAAATGCAAGCACGGAAGAATGGAAGTACGATTAGCTTCAAACTGTTGCTTGGGTAGCGATATTTAAATATGCTGGCTTTAATGTTGATGTAATGATACAATGTTTGGTTATCATGAACGGTAATTTGTTCCGCGCGGTAATTTGGATCCTTCAGAGGGATGACAAAAGCAGCTAACGGAGGCCAGCCAAAGGAAGGTCTGTTTTCGTTTGTTTTTTTATAAAATATTGAACGTTTATTGTCAAATTCAATCAAGTATAACAAGAAAGAGATTGATTTATAATTTTGACTTAAAATGACAGGGTAGTTTTACGATAAGACTTCGTCTGCTAGTAGTAACATTAGAGAATCTCGTTTTTAAAACTGTTGAATTCCTATCAAGGCCTAAAATGTTGTTCTAAATCGTAAAAACCGCTATCTAATGCTATTTAGCTCCTTAAAACAACTTAATAAATTAGTGTTTTTAAAAAAATTGATATTTTAGGGACTTGTCTATTTTCTGCCTGAGACCGGATTCTCCTATTTTACCACTTGTCTATTTTCGGCGGCTCCACACCACCCCGGCTCTCGATGGCGGCGCTGCTATGCCTAGATCCACGAGCTGGGAGGTAATTCTCTGTAAGTAAAATGCAAACAAAAGCTTATTGCCAAGCAGCCACGACTCATGTTAATCTCCAGAACATTTTATGGCAACGACAGGGTTTTTCAGCCTTAATGGTGTTGCACTATGTGGAGAAGTGACAGGCACGAAAGGCCATTTTTGGACATAAAATCAGCGAGCAGGATCATTTTATGCAACCAAACCAAACTCTCAGCCTTTTCAGTAATCAATTGTTACTAGTTGAACATTTGCAGAGAATCTTCTTGATTTAATGAATGCCAAATCTTGATTCTGTTCACTGGAGATGGATGGAGGAGATAGCAGTGTTATTTTCCAAACCAACAGATTTGAGAGCATATTCAGAAACTGTTAAGCCCTTCAAAAGCATTGTTACCATATTATGATTAGGACAATAAGATTGTAGTTAATGGATAGGGAATGCCAGAACTTGCTTAAAGTTATTCTTCAATTTTTTGTTTATTATCACATGCAATAACACTGTTTTTACACACAATTAAAGTCAAACTCAAAGCTCTAATGACTTCACTTTTAGTTGAAAGTACTTTTTACTACTTATAGCTGTTGAAATAAAATGACCAGAGACAAGTCAAGCATGTTACTGATCTTGTTAGTTACACAGTTTTATTTCACTATTACAACTTTTGATGTATTTGAAAATTTACAAGATCAAATTATTCATTTACAACCCTTGTTTGCTAGATTTAGTAAGGACAATCCAATCATGTGGATATTTACCACAAGTATATGTGGAAACATCAATGTTTTTGTTAAGCTTAACTTATTTTGCAAGGTATTTTTCTATTAAGTCTAACTTTGCAGAAAACATTTTGCAACTAGGCCTATCCATTATTTTAGCTTCCTATATTTCATATCAATATTTACATTAGATATTCATTTGCCAATTTGTTTTATTCATCTATCAATTCTATTGGGGTTATTAGTTAATCGTGATGGCTTTGAAATACCTTCAACAGATTGATAATAAGACTATTTGTGGAAAAGATGACCAAAAAGCTCCCATTCAGTTTCATGTGATTTATTGTTTCATATAAAAATTTTAGCTTATCTCTAAAATTTACAAATGTATTCCAGCCTGCAAATTGAAAGAAATTAGGAGAACAAAACAATTTTTAATTTAAGCTAAGTTTATCTACTATACTAAACTAATGTTTTTTTAATGTCTTTTGTATAGTTCTGTTTGGAAATTGTCAGAACTCTGTCTGTATAAATTACCAACAAACCAAAACAGTGTCACAGCTATAAGATAAAGGTCATTTCATGGTGTAGCAAAATGATTGCTATGAAATAAGAAAAGCTCATTCCAAAAGTTAATCACAATCTTTTTTATAAGTCACAAGCCTTAAAATTAAAATTTCCAAAAGGAATTCATCAACTAAAAAATTGGGCGTGGTAAAATTTGGCCACACCCATATTTTTTCAAATTTGAGGGGAGGGCATGACCACTGCTATTTGACTAGCTACGCCACTGGCAAGACCG